>JANPWU010000003.1:4753107-4763419 GCA_024707465.1 Erythroxylum daphnites
ATAATAAAATACTAAATAAAATTAGTTATGAATTAATTGAATAATTATATTTTATTAAAATTGATAGTTAACTAATATAATTTGTAAACTAGTATGCAAGCAATTTATGTATTGATTTTTAAATTTAATATATTTATTAAATAATTATAAATTTTAAAATAACTTATTTTTCAAAATAAATCTTATTTTAAGATCTGAATTAATAATCATAGTATATATTAGTCCGTTTCAAATTATTTATTTTATTTTATTAAAATAAATAATTAATGTTTAATATTTATTTTAATTATTAAATCAAATTTTATTTAAAATCTATATATTTTGCGGATATTTTAAATTTTAATTAATTTATTAATAATTATTAAATTTATTTTTTAATTTAATAAAAAATTAAATGAAATTAAGTAATTCATATTTAAATTAATAATTAATTTTAATTAAATATATAATATTACTTTAAACTATTCACGATTCTTATTAATAATTAATATATTAAATAATTATAATAATACATATTTAGTTGATAGTAATTTAGATTATGAAAAGACAGAAACAGAAAATAAAAAATAATACTTGTAGTTTTCGTAAATTTTGAAAAGTAAAAGAACCCAAAATTTTATTAACATTATAATCAACTCAGCTCTTAAATTTAAATCGAAATAATTAAACTAAACTAAATTAATAATATAATATAAGTATATTAAATTACTGATTTTAAGATATTTTAATTGGTATTTTTTAATCCCTATTTTTAGAAAATTAAAAATTTCTTTTAAACATTATCAAATTATAAGGAGTTTCATATTTTCTTAATGTATAATGATTAATGGGTTGTGGTTTACGGGACTACAGATGTTCAAGAGCAGTAGCGAAGCTACATGTACGTGAGGGTGGGAAAATGCCCACCCTCAAATTTTTTTTATAAAAAGAATATATATATATATATAGAGGTTGCCCACCCTAAAAGAAAGTCGTTGCCTATGGTGAATTGGATTAAAAAAAAACTATATATATATACATTGCCCCCCTTGAAACAAATTTCTGGCTTCGCCACTGTGTGAGACTTATTAGGTTCTCAAATATGTTGGCAATGGATACAGATTATAACCCTATATCATATTTAGGATTAGATAAATTAAATTCTTTTAATTTATCTTTAATTCTATAACTAAACATATTATATCCATAAATCAAGATTAGGGTCTAGTAACACATCTGATCATCCAAATATTTAGGAATATCAAAATAGCTTTGACTGATCTTTCCATGCATGATTTTTCTGTATAATTCAATCTTTTCATTATATAATATTTTGATTAGACATAAAACATAAAATTAATGTCTACTGTATTTTGATTCCAATCATATTAGTTTATGACCATTAGCTATTGATTCAATTAATAACATTTGTAAATTATTTACAAAGCATCATTCCATGTTGGCCAAGGATTTCTTGAATCAATACTAACTGAGAACAACAAATCATTCTCTCTAATTACTTTAAGGTGATGAAATCTATCTTGATCACTCAATTACCTCCATATAGTTTGTGCTACATTTAATGACTATTGACTAAATGACTTATGATTAGAATAAGTCATAAGTAGTATCAAAATATAATAGTCTCTATATAAGATGACTTTATAAACCTAAAGTCAAATGATCATTTATACAATCATTACTATGAGAATTTTCATAAACATACAGTAATGTTCCAAATAAAGTTTTCATATGGGGTCAATTCAGTGAACTTTTTCTCTAACATTCACATGCTTGTTTAAATATTTACATACTTTTGCCTATGAGATCGACTGTTTCCTTCATAAAGAAAATATAATGTGTACTAGTATTTTTATGTTCTATTAATGTCCAGTCTTCATAGAATAATAATTAGAAACAATTTAGGAATAATACATAAACGGAATATGAATCTCATAATTATAATTGCATCATAATTTTATTTGCAATGTATAATTATCTCATAGACTTTATCACATACATCTAGTTATATACAAGATAAAGAATGTCTTTAAATTATTTTGTCACTTAACTACAACCAACTGATTAACTATAGGGCATAAACCACTACTTCATGTTTCCTATCAACAAAAAGCATTGTCTTTCAATGAATGCTTAAAGCATATAATAATGGCATTAAACTTTTATCAGCATAAGTTCTTATTGATAATTCTTCAATTAATTAAACATGACTTCTTATCTTCAGTAGTAGTGATGAATGTAAGATAAGTTTTGAGAAGGAAAACAAATGTTTTTTTTTTCTGATGACTAAATATGGATTTAAATCTTATTAAGTCTAGTTTTAAATAGTGCAAGATTCACATTCATTAGAGTTTTTTTTAAATAAAGTTATAGCTATTTAATTAAAGGCAACTTATTTATAAAGTTTTTTGTTTAAAATTCTATTTTGTACATTTCTTTTGATTAATAGTTGATATTTAACCTATAAAAAGACTTGTAATTAGTTGTTATGAGATGGTGATAAAGAAGTGAAAATGTAGAAATAAAAGTTTTTTAGTTAAGTTTTTTTTTCTTCTTCCTCTATAGTTGCCAACAAATTCACATTAGAGCTTTGTTCAAATGATGACCAAAACTAATATCACCTTTCGATACTCACAATTAACCAAAACAAACTATGATCGATGGGTGTCACGCATGCAGGCTATAATTGGGTCTCATGGCTTATGGGACCCTGTTGAGAAAGGATATAAAGATCAAACAGATGGGGATGCTACAATCATGGTTGAACTAGAAGCTTGGTAGTGAGCAAAGAAGAAAAATCAAAGTGCACTATTATTCATCAAGGGATATATGATGACATGTTTGAGAAGATAGCCAATGTGATAATAGTCACAGATGCTTGAGAAATTTTAAAGACTCCCGTGATTGGAGTTGATAGGGTGACGAAGGTGCAGCTCCAAACTCTAAAGGTTGAGTTGGAGTCGATTTTGATGAAGGATAATGAGTTCATAACATATTATTTTACTCAAGCATTATCGGTGGTGAATCAAATGAAGTGGCTCAATGAAAATCCGGAAGATGTATGAGTCGTAGAGAAGATTTTACACTCTCTTAACATGAAGTTCAATCAAGTGGTAGTGTCAATTGAAGAATCAAAAGAAATAGAGTCCATGACCATCAACGAGTTAAATGGATCATTGTTAGTAGATGAAGAAAGAATGAAGAGGACCTAACAAGAGTTGGTGTAGTAATTTTTGCAAACAAAATTTGTCTTTAATTATAAGGGAAATGAAAAAAAAGAGAAAGAGGTCAATGTAGTAAGAGAGGTTGAGATTATAGCAGAGGTCGTGGTCACGATCAAGGAAAAGCTGAGCAAATTTCATTTCATGAAGGTGGAAATGGTAGTTCTAAAAAATGTTGTGGATGAGGAAGAAATAATAATTGGAGAAAGGATAAAAGCCAAGTAGATTGCTATACATGTGAGAAGAATAATCACTATTTTTTGGAATATCAAACTAAGATTTGTGAAAAGGAGACGAACTTTATCAAGCTTAAGGAGGTGGAAGGTAGTACTCTTTTGTTTTCTCAAAAGGAAGGCTCCATAGAAAAAGACATCACGTGATATCTCTACAAATCACAAGCAACCATATGGTAGGAGACAAGCAAATTTTTGGAGTTGAATACAAAAATGACCGGGAATGTTCGTTTTGAAGATGATAAAAAGGTAGAGATTAAGGGAAAAGGTTCAGTGATTTTAGTCACAAAGGATAGAGATCATAAACTTCTCCATAATGCCTACCACTTCTCGAAAATGAAAAGCAATATTTTATGCATCAACCAACTTTTAGAGAGCAGGCACAAAGTAAAAACAGAGAAACAATAACCTATTTTTATATTATATAATATGATTGCCACACTAAATTTAGAGAACTTATCCTAAGTTGTTTGATAGGTAGACATACTCCAATGACCAAATTCAAGCTCCTTGTTGAAAAAGAAAGTGGATACAAAATTAAAGCTCTAAGAACCGATAAAGGTGGAGAGTGAATTCAAGGTATTTTGTGAGAAAAATGGTATTCAACGACTTATGACGATCCCAAGAGCACCACAAAAAATGGGATTCTAGAGAGAAAAAAATAGGACAATTATTAACATGACTAGGACGATGCTAAAAAGTAAGAATATGCCTAAGGATTTTTAGGCTAAGGTAGATGCATGTGTTGTTTATCTCTCGAACCATTTACCTATGAGGATTTTGGAGATAATAACCCCTAAAAAAGTATGGAGTGGATGAAAGCCAAGTGTTAGGCACTTAATAATTTTCAGGTATGTTCATGTATTGGAATAAGAAAGGACAAAACATGACAATAGCAATAAGAACATGGTGTTTATTGGCTATGGTAAGAAATCTAAAGGGTACAAATATTTCGACCCCATTTATAAGAAAGTTGTGATTATAAGAGATGTGAAGTTTAAGGAAGATGCATCTTAGGATTGGAATATTCAAGAAGAAGAGACATATAGTTTCTTTCATAGTTGGGAGAAGACGAGAATGAGTATCAAGAAACTGAAGGTGAAAGTTCAACTCCTTCCACATCAACTTCTTCCTTAACAAGCTCAAGCGAACAACCTTAAAGATTTTGAAGCATACGAGATCTCTATAATGCTACCAAAAGAATAGACGGTGAATTTTTTTTTTGTTTGCTCATGATGAATTTTTGAATTTTAAAGAGGTTGTTAAAGACAAGAAATGGATGTAAGCTATGGATGAAGTAATTCATTTCATTGAGAAAAATGACACTTAAGAGTTTATCACACTGCCAAGTGGTCATCAAGCAATTGAGTTTAAATGTGTTTATAAGTTAACGAAAAATTGAAAGGAGAAATTGATAGGTATAAGGCGAGATTAGTTGCAAAGGGGTATAAACAAAAGCATGGTGTGAGTTATGAAGAAGTAACTGCCCCCATTGCTTGTTTAGAGATAATATGGTTATTTATTGCTCTTACGATACAAAATTAGTGGACAATTCATCAAACAGATAGAAAATTAGCCTTTCTAAATGGTGCTCTTTAAGAAGAAGAATATGTGGAATAGCCAAAAGGATTTATGGTTGAAGGTTATGAAGATAAGATGCTAAAATTGAAGAAGGTGTTGATGGCCTTAAACAAGCGCCAAGCTTAATGTAATTGCCTTGACAAATATCTTTATGACAATGGTTTTTATGACGCGTTCATGAATATCCATTTAATGTTAAAAAAACAAAGATGATATTTTGTTTGTGTGCATTTATATGTACTAACTCATTCTTGCGGGAAAAAATTCACAAGTGTATGAAGATTTTAAGCAGGTAATGGAACGAGAATTTGAGATGAGTAGTAGAAGGCTTATGTCATATTATTTGAGGATAAAAGTAAAACAATATAGTAACAAGATATTTATCTCTCAAGGCTGTATGCAAGAGAGATTATAAAAAAGTTTAAGATGATATATTGCAATTTGGTAAATACTCTAATGGAGTGCGGGGTAAAACTTTCCAAGGAGGATGGAGTAAGGAAAGTTGATCCAACCATATTTGGAAACCTTGTGGGAAGCATAAGGTACTTGATATGTACTATACCTGATATATTATTTGTCGTAAGATTAGTGAGTCGGTTTATGAAGAATCCAAATGAAGAACACATATGAGTTGCAAAGAGAATTCTTTGATATTTGAAAGGTACTCCTGATGATGACATTTGTTATACTTCTTCAAATGAGGCTCACTTAAAAGGATATTGTGGTAGTCATTATGGTGGTGATATTTATGATTGGAAGAGAAATACGATGTTTATATCTTTATTTGGAGAAATGAAATTTCAGAATGTTCAAAGAAGGAATCAGCTGTAACACTCTCAACAAGTGAATCAAAGTAGTTGCTACAACTACCGGTGCATATCATGCGATATGGCTAAGGAGATTGCTAGGTGAACTTCATTTTGCTAAAAAAGAAGTGATTAAAATTGTGGTGGGCAACAATTGGCCATTGCTCTGGCAAAAATCTTGTGTTTCATGATCAAAGCAAGCATATAGATGCAAGGTTTTATTTTATTCAAGATACATTACTAACAAGGAGGTTGAAGTTATATACATCAACCATTTGATCAAATAGTTGATATTTTTACAAAACCCTTAATAAAAATAGATTTCAGCAACTTAGAGAGATGGTTGTCCCATGAATTTTTTTTCTTTCAAGTGGCCATAGAGAAAGATTGACTTGATATCTATTTGATGAATAATCCAAAATCTTTTGAGCCGCCAGGGATAACATCTATATGGTATCTAATATGAAAATGGGATAAGATTTTCAAAAAGTTCTATCCCAAACAAAAGAGCGTATCCTTTGATAACAATCTTGCTTTGTACTTGTTTATAGAACAATTAAAGTTGGGTTCAGTCCTTATAAATTCATTTGACTTCTATAGCTTTCTTATGCTCAGGCCTATCCACCATATCTCATGTCTAGTTTTTTTCAATCATCCTAAGATCCTCCCTCAATTCATCTATCATATGTTGATAGTTACAACGTTTTCATATTTTGCATAGTTCATTACAACTACATTACACCTTTGATAAATGTCAAAAGAGTGATATGGTTACCAAGTTCTACATGATCAACCTTAAAATTCTCTTCCTAAAAATCAAGTTTCCTATTATTCTCTCGGTTTCAAGTTTTTAACTCAAGGAACTGGATATCGTTTCTGACAATCACTTTATTACTTTGTGGTGAATGGATCTTATAGGCATTTAAAATTGAGTTGTAGTCTACAAAAAACCTTAGTTTTACTCTTTTTTTTCACTTTGTTTCTCTTGACTTGAAGATTGGAAAAGAAACATAATCAACTAAATGTTCTCAAATTAGGTATCCATGGTTTGTCTCCTTAACGTATTTCAAACGGAGCCTTTTTTAGGAAAGCTTTTTTTGGCAATATGCTTAGCGAAAAACTTAAAGTATTGGTAACTCACCATAAATTTCTATCAATCCTTTATCATAAAGCAAGTGCCTAGTTATTTTCATAATTGTGATATTTTTCTTCTCCATAACAGTATTCTTTTTAGGAGTGTAAGGTGCACTCCACTTTTGGTTTCAACCCTGGCTTTAAAGTTCCAAAAGATGTTAGCAACATGATCTTTAAGTTTCATACAGTAAATCTAGCATATTCTTGTCATATGAAAGCAATATAACACTTACTTCTATTCAGTGATGGTTGTAGTTTTATGTAGCATGTTGTGGAAAAGAAACCCTTTTCTGCTTCACATATTGATAGGCAACACATATAGGAAGCTATTCTTATCGTTCCGGTAAATCTCCCATAATATTAGTCTTTTTCATAAAAAGTAGAGCGACATGATGAAAATGTCTGAATCTCCTATATATGCCAAAGTACAGTTCTGTTATCTTCTTTTCATATTGAAGCTTGCTCCTTTTTTAATAAATTTAAGGCAAAGCTTTTGCCTTTCATTTGAACTTTAAATAGGTCTTTGCTTTCTGCATCTTTACTTATATAATTTTTTCCTTTCATTATCTCTGGTTGTTATTTTGCTTCCTTTTCTTGTTATTGCTACTATTTTTATTCTATATTTTTCTTGAAAATTATTATTTACACAACTTCTTATCCTATAAGCTTTCTTTGTTCCCGTGCCTAAAATGTATTCAATAATTATATATCTTCGATAAAACTTAAAAATAAATTAATTTATACATTTATAAATTTATTTATTTAATCTATTATATAATATTTATTAATAAATTATTGGTTAAAATTATTATATTTTATTAAAATAAAATTATTTAATAACTAATTTTAAAGTAAATTTTTTGGTTAATATATGTTTTTAAAATTTATATGTTTTGAAGATGTTTAAATTTAAAATATATTTTTAACTAATTACCGAATTAAAATCATTTTATAAAATTTAATTATAAAATTACTTATATTAAATTATTCATAATTCTTATTAGTAATTAATATTTAATAACTAAATACTATATATTTAATTAATTATAAATTAAATTTTAAGAAAAAACACAAATAGAAAACAAAAACTAGTTTTTTATAGTTTTGATTAATTATGTAACTAGAAGGAACAGAAATCCAAAACTCAAATAAATAAATAATTTATTAAATCTAAAAACAAAAAATAAAATCTGAAAAGAAGAAAAAAGGCTCTTGGCAATTAATATACTCTTTTGTACTCTTTCAATACAAAAATTTGTAATAAATTATATGCAACTTCAGCACAAACTTGTATTATATTAACTTGATAGGCTCATATTACGAACCGGTGACTTACAATAATAAAGAGGGAATAGATTCAGGAGTTTGAAACCTCGTACTAGAACTTACGCTTATGCTTAATGGATAAGATATATTAGATCGTATAGAGTCGACAAACAACGTTTTTTTTTACGAATAAAATCGTAGATACCGAAAGGCGAAAGTCTACACCCAAGCCATCAAGCTTACCCCATACACCTGGATCCTACAAGCCTTTCAATATCAGGAGCATTACAAATAGATTTATCTAAAAATAAAATAGGGACCAAACAAGAAGGACTAGTTTTCCAACGATGAAGATTTGCATGTAATATAGGGCTACCCGAGCTAAGGAGTGAGCTGCCCTATTGACAATCCTGTGCGACCATTGGAAGGACAAGTGAAGGAAGTGTCGCTTGAACGCTAAACAATCAAGAGCCAACAATCCAATCTCTGAATAAGTAAAAGACGAATTTGTAATAGCATGAATAGCCAACAAACAATCCGATTCCACAACAACATGGGTAATTTGTTTGTCTTTCAACCATGAAAGTGCTTCTCTAATCGACATGAGTTCAGCAATAACTGGGTCGAACAAAGCCGAATAATGCCCTGAAAAAGCTGCTACAAAACTCCCCCTTGCGTCTCTAAGAACAGCAACAAAACCCGTTGCGTTTTGTTCTTTAAACACAGCCGCGTCAACATTACATTCCACAAAACCAGCCGGAGGTTGACGCCAACCTTCGGTATGAGGGCATAAGTTGCTAGCTGAAACGCTGACTCTCTCGAAACTTCTCCTAGACTCCTGCCAATCTTTAATAAAATTGTCAGCAAAAGTAACAATCATATAGAGAGAGATAGTCTTCCCTTGCCAGACTCTAAGATTGCGATGGTACCAAATGCTCCACAAAATAGCTAACACCCAGGTTAAAGAAGATACAGAGAAATTAACCAAAATATTCCCGAGCAAAGTTTCAATCCTCTGATTCGGAAGACTCAACTGCGCCATAGCCCAACTTCCTTTTGCCTGAGAACACTCCAAAAGCACATGATTCAGATCTTCCTCAAGGCCACAAGCATCGCAATTTGTACGGAGCGTGATTCCTTTACGCAATAACCTCGCTTTGTATGGAATGAACTCCCTCAAACATCGCTAAATAAAATCCTTAATCTTTGGAGGGATGGCTGAACGTCTCAGAATAGTCAATGCCAGGGGTTTGATTGAACCCTTTGGCAACAAAGCATGCCTTAAACCTGTCTACAGACCCATCAGCAGCATATTTGGTGCGAAAAATCCACTTAGTAAGCAGGATGTTCATGGTAGAGTCATAAGGGACCAATGTCCAAGTGCGGTTTTTGTGTAGGGCAGTAATCTCCTCCTGCATGGCCTGATACCACATAGGGTCTTGAAGAGCCTGAGAGACTGTGGTAGGTTCTGAGGGAGGACAAGAGGAGAGGACAACAGAGTAGGTTTTAGGCTTGAAAATGCCATGTTTGGATCGGGTTTGCATAGGGTGAATGTTTTGGAGTGGAGGAGGGTGAGTAGGACCAAGGGAAGAGGGAGGATTGGGGGTAGGTGGCTGATCAGAAGAAGTGGAGGTGAGAGGGGAATGAGCAGAAGATGGAGAGAGAGGAATTACCTGAGAATGATTGCTGGTGCAAGGAGGCCGTGCAGGCAAACTTGCTGAGGAATGAGTGCTTGGAGATGAGTCCTGAAAATGAGCAGCAGGAGCTAAAACAGAGAGAGGTAAGCTAGTAGAGGGCGAAGTAGAGGGAGATTTAGGGGGAAAAGAGAAGAATAACAGAATTCAGTTTGATTAAAAACAACATGACGAAAGATGAAAACCTTACCAAATGGACTGAGACACTTATACCCCCGATGAAGAGAACTATACCCCAAGAAGACACATTTAGTAGTATGAAAATCAAGTTTGTGCTTGGAGTAGTACCTTAAATAGGGATAGCAACTGCAACCAAAGGCCTTGAATAGGAGATAATTAGGGCATTTGTGATTGAAATAACCTTTTTTGTCCGATTG
>JANPWU010000003.1:5248116-5259803 GCA_024707465.1 Erythroxylum daphnites
TGTGGTTGGGTACGGTATCTTGTACGCTGAACCGCAACCACTCAAATTAGTATTGTCCGCTTTGGCCGGGGTTCGATCCCTTGACCTCACGGATTTGTTGCGTTGAGACGCACGCCTGGTTGCGGTTCAGCGTACAAGATACCGTATCCAACCACACCACAAATCAATTTCTCTCTTTGAGTCTATTACAACTATACTTATTTTACCTCACAACAACACCAGAATCATAAAAAAACTAATCAGAAAAATTAAAAAAACTTAAATCTTCGATCTGTCATCTTCGGTGAGTGTTGCCCACCATCGTTAGACAGCCCTCGATGTCAAGAGCAAAATTCTTATAGTCTTGTAGCTGGTCACCACCTGTATCGTCATCAATTGACAAAAATAGAGATTGGGGCTTTGAAATAATTTTTATTCAATTCCTTGAAATTGCTTGAGAATATGAGTTTTTGTAGTTATAAAAGTTGTTTTACTCTTCGTAAGCTTTCATTTGATATAAAAATTATTCAATTTTGATATCAAAAAATTCTTTTAATCATCAGAAGAATATTCCGATGACCAAAAGAATATTTTAGTCACAAGAGATAATGTTCTGACGATTTTTATTCCAAAATTTTTTAAAAATTCCATAAATTGTGTAGACCATTTTTGCCTTAAGAGCTATATAGAGAAATTCTGTTTAGGCGAGAATAGGATCAAGGGCCAAATTGCATAATGAACCATACTAGCAAACCTAATAAGTCCTAGATTGCTAATTGAGTCCAATTTCTTGTAAATGACACTAATTAGGATATTTTCTTTCCTATTTTATAGGTATAGCAAGAGTGAGACTCCGTATCACTAGGTATAGACTAACAAGTACATCAATTAGGTAAGTTCATATCTATTTACCGATATCAAATTCATACCTTCTATTGAGTATGTTTTTAGAATATATGACATGATAAGTCAAGAATAAGTAGTCGTTATCATGATGTCTATGCGAGTAATACCACGACATCTAAGTATATAAATACGAGTTTGTGTACTTATAGCATACTTCATGCATTTATGATAATCCCCACATGATCGAGTGCTCGTTTGAGAAATTGCATGATTGATGTTTGGTTTATTTGTGGATGTGTTTGAATGTGATTGTGGAGGAGGAAAGAAACTCTGTAGGATGTGCCACTTAATGAGTATGCATCAAGATCAGGTGAGCACTTGTTTGATTACGAGAGATGATTGTGATATAACATTGAGATATGATATAGATCAATTCTGATTGATGCTTAGATCCTAGTCGGGTCCTTGTTTGATATGTACATTATTAATATGATTGTGACGTTAGATGTATTGAGTGATGACTAGTCTTTTAGTGATACTTGGCTCCCTACAATCCATTTGGACTATGAAAGCCTTATAACTATATGAGTATAGGTGTATGACAAGGTCGTTGGTGATGCTTAGGTTCTCGTAGTCATTCCATGTGTAGTATTACGAGGATTTAACCTTGAAAACTAGGGTCTTGCAGACATTCCTTCTCCACGATTTATTCTTTATTACAAGTAATTTGTCACGCATTATTTATGTGTGTTTATACTAATATAAATTGTATTTTGTATGAGCACGTCATAGGTATCGTGGGGCGATATGGACTTATTTAGTGAGGTCGGGCTCTCCTCAATTCTATTTTTCAAGTCAGCTAACACCAACTTTGCAGCAGTAATTCTGAGAAGTGTTGTTTGTAATACATCTACTTGTATGCATGCTTTTTATTTGCAGTGATATAATTTAGTATGTTGAAAAAAAAAATCTAATGCATGCTGACGTTATTGTACTTCATTGTGTTTGTACTTATGCATGCCTGCATTGTCATTTATTTTTGAGATTTTATATTTATTTCTATCACTAGTAGCCAAGCTTACGTGTGATCTAAGGACTTCAACTTTTGAGTTTCACATACTAATCACGTGCCCAATCAACATTAAACATTTTTAATCTTTCATACTAAAATGTTAAGTTCCTCACTTTGTTTTTTTAATTTGATCATCAAACACTAAATATAGAAAAACAATATGATATTAAGCTTAGAAAGTTTTTTAGTAAGTTGAAAAATTATTTTGCATTTAAAGTTAAATATTCAAAGGAATTAACCTTTAAGTACCAAATAATATTTTCTTGAAAATTTTAAGGTTAAGTTCAAAAAGGAAAATATTAAATTCTAATTAAAAATTTAGGACTTATTATATAATTATTTCTTAATTCATTCGACTAGAACCAAGATATCGTCAATTAATTTTCAAACATCTTATTAATTTACCATCATCTTGTCAAAATGTTTTTAAAGAAAAGAGTCCCATTGTAATATTCTAGTAAATATATTTGCATTTTAAGCATAAATTTCCATTTTAATCTTTTGAGAACAATATTTTAGCCTCGTGATTACCATTCATAAGCTGGTTATGCGTGCACACATTCAATAACAAATATCAGTTTTTTATGTTTTATCTCATCTTTTAAGACTGCAAAAACCCTCTATTTTTGCAGATTGTTTTAGTGTCAACTCTCATCCTGTACTAAACCTGATGCCAAAACGTCATCTTAAAAATAAGGTACCGATTGTTGTTAATAGATTTTTCGCAGAAATGATAAAATTAAAAAAAATGTTGATATCTTCTACCAAATTTTTAACAAATGAGAGTAAACTTAATTTTATGAGTGATATTACAAAAAGGTAAACCTAGATTCCGAAACATACTTTGAATTGCTTATTCATAAATATGTTTTCAATGGGAGTTTTAACATATAATTTCTTTCATTATTATTTTTGAAACAACGAAAATATGTTACAATAAAGAGTTAGAGAGAAGTAAGCGAGCTCTTTAGTAGGCAAATAAGGACAGTTGGGTTCGAGTAAAGAAAGAAATGACAACGTTAAGTGTTGAAGGAAGAGTTAAGAAATGACATCGTTTAGTTTAGTGACAAGACCCCAGTCTTGTACGCATGTAATCTTTTTAGTGCTTTGAGGTCACAACTACTGTAACTATTGTATAAGGATGTAACGACTTTATGGAAAAACTAACAGATAAACGACATTTCTTTCCGGAGAGACTAACAAATAAATGTCATTTTTCTATCTTTTATGTCACAAACAAATTTAGAGATGGCCAAAAGGTGATGTTTTTCTATTAAGCCTAGAAGAAATAATATATAAAAATTCACAAAAGTCAAAGAAAATTTGTCTCCCCTGATTATACCAACCTAAATAATGATGGCTTTTAGAAAGTAAATCTCTTATTTCGTATGTATATTTGTGCAGAGGTGATATTACACATATATAGAAGTCCATATGATCTATATTTGAAAAATACAAATCAATACAAATCATGTTATAATTCTAACTCTAATTGATCGATTCCTTCCTTTAATTTTGCCAGTGACAACTCATGCCATCACTCCCTCTCAAGTTAGAGCATATAGATCCAACATGCCCTTCTTTCTAAGCAAGTTGTGAAAACTTTTGCTGCACACAACTTCAGTTGGTCATCGGATCTTACAAAAGGAAGCAAAATTATCTTTGTAAGGTTGTGTTTGATGAAGTGTTCGATCATGCTAGATTGGGTTATGTTAAATATCACTTGCTGCTTTATTATCACAAAACATATTCATTTTGTCATCAGGAGGAAATCCAATTTCAGATAATAGTCTTTTAAGTCAAAGAAGTTCACATAGTCCTTCTGCCATTCCTCTACACTATGCTTCTCCATTTGATAAAGCCACTACTTTCTATTTTTTACTTCTCCACAAAACTAAATTTTCGCCAACAAATGTGAAGTAGCCTGAAGTAGACTTCCTATCTGATATGTTCCGTGCCCAGTTCGCATTGGCATGCCCTTCAACATTCAGGTACCCATTTTTAGAGAACAAAATTCCTTTTCCTGGGGATGATTTCAGATATCGAAGGATTTGCATTACAACACTCACATGTTCTTCGCTGGGACAATGCATGAACGGACTAATTATACTTACCGTATATGCAATATCAGGTCGTGTGTGAGACAAATAAACCAGTTTGCCAACCTATCTTTGATATCTGCCTTGTTAGGACTTGATGTGGGTACTCTCCAAGTCGATGATTATGGACTATTGGTACATCAGCAAGTCTACAATCTAGTAACCCAACTTTAGTTAATAAATCCACAACATATTTCTGCTGGGAAGGAAACATGCCTTGGTTAGATCTTACAACTTCAATTCCTAGGAAGTACATGAGTCCTCTTAGATTTTTCATTTCAAACTCAAGTGTCAATTGTTCTTGAAGCTTTGCAATCTCTTAAACATCGTCTCCAATAATAATCATATTGTCAACATGGACAATTAGAGCTGTGATTTTGCCTTATTGATGCTTTAAAAATAGGATGTGATCAGAGCTACTCTGGTGAAAGTCATATTTTTCATTGCCACACTCAGTCTTTCGAATCATGGTCAAGGAGACTGTTTTAGTCCATAAAAGGCCTTTTGCAATTTACACACTATCTTACCTGCAGAATTTGTAGTAAACCCAGGTGGAACATCCATGTAAATCTCCTCTTCAAGCTCACCATCGAGGAACACATTTTTCACATCAAATTGATGTAAAGGCCAATCTAAATTTGTTGTAATGGATAATAGAACTCTGGATATGTTTAATTTGGCCATCGGTGAGAATGTTTCTTGATAATCTACTCCATATGTTTGGGTGTACCCTTTTGGCCACTAACCTTGCCTTGTAATGTTCAACAGAACCAGTTGCATTTTACTCTATCAAGACCATTTGTATCCCACCGGTTTCTTTCCATTTGAAAATCAGGCGAGTACCTATATCCCATTTTGTAATAAGATGTTCATCTCCTCCTTCATAGTTTGGACCCATCTTGGATCTTATAATGCCTCTTCTACACTTGTAGGAGTGTGGTGAGCTGAAAGATGATGAGCAAGGTGTCTTGCTAGTTCAGAGAGCCTTTCATTGGATACATTATTGGCAATTGGATATTTTGACCTTCCCTCTTCTTTTCAGGAGAATATCGATTTGGTGGTTTACCATGATTATTCCTGAAAGGTAATTCATAACCAACAGAAACATGACACTTCATGGTGTTAGAGATATAAGGAGTAATTTGATCGCTTAGAGTATTTATCTTAGTGATATTCTCAAGTGATGGGCTAATGGGTACTGCTGAGTGAGGGGGGACATCTGTGGGGGAATTAACTTCTATCTCATTTGAGGAGGTGCCTTCACTGACAACTTTTTTAGTACAGTAACTAAAACTTTCTGTCTCTGCTCTTCTATTGTCCTCTCTGAAAGATGATATCTTTGGGTCATTAAATTCTGGCCATTCAAAATGCAACCAATTCACCTCTTCATAAATATTCTCCCTTTAAAGAGGAGAAGTGGATGTCTTGGAAGTATATAAATTTTCACCTTCTACAAATGTGACATCCATTATTACATAAGTGTGTCTATGAGTGGGATCATAACAATGATGCCCTTTTGATGAAATTCATAGCCTAAAAAAAGATATCTAATGGCATAAGGATCAACGTAAAGATAAACGAAGGCCACACCATAATATTCTTAGTGGTATCATCAAAACTGAAAGTAAAGTAACAAACTGGGATAGCATTTGGAGAGGTGTTTGCAACTCAAATACCTTTGATGGCATTCTATTAATAACATAAACTACTATCATGATGTCATCTGCCTAATACAGATTCGGTATATTAGTTCCATTTAGGAGTGTTCAAGCAGTTTCCAGGATACAATAATTTTTCCGCTCTGCTACTCTGTTTTGTTGAGGAGTCTGTGGACATGAAGTCTTGTGAATCATTCCATGTTGGTGAAAGAAATCTCTAAACTGAGCATTCATAAAACTCCCTTTTATTATTTGAGCGAAGAACTCGTGGTGAGGAAGCATATTTAGTGCAAATCATCTTGTAAAAAGATTGAAAAGTTTTAAAAACTTCATCCTTTTTCTTCAGTAAATATAACTATGTCATCCTAGTGCAACTACCAACAAATATCAAAAACCATCGAAGGCTAGACATATTGGTTTTCAGGGAAGGCCCCCACACATGGGCATTAATTAACATAAATGGCTCCATACTTTTATTGGAACTCAAAGAATAATTAGCTCAGTGGCTTTATGACAAAATGCATCTCTCACATTTAAACTTATAAACTGTCAAGTTTGAAAATAGAACAAGAAAATCATGTTTCAAATAGCTAAATGATGGGTGGCCTAATTGATGGTGCCAAAGATAAATCTTCTCCTCTTTGGACTTATTAGAATAGGTGGTCTAACATGTTTGGCCCATCTTCACATCCTCTAAGTAGTTAAGTCCCCCCTCTCATTACCACACCTAATGATCTACTTTGTATGAATATCTTGAAGGATGAAATCATCAGGGTAAATAATTGTAACACACTAGAGTTCTTTGGTAATCTGGCTTACATATAGCAATTTATGTGCAAGAGAAGGAACAAGAAATGTATTAGAAACTGGTAGATTGGATGACACCACCACTGTGCCAACCCTTGTTATTGGAAATGTCTCCCTACTGGCATTTGCAATGCTTGTTCTTTATAGTATAGTTATTTGGGAAAAATCTCTTTCATTGTTGGTCATGTGATCAGAGGCTTCCAAATCAAGAATCCAAAAAGAATAAGTTTTTTTCACATTAGAGTTTAGAAAAAATTATACCTGAGGTGGTATTGTGTCCTTCAGTTGGACTCTAAGTGAGGGTTAAGTCATTGGCAATTAAAGCTTGACCAATAAGGGCAACAGTCAATCCTCTAGCAATTTGCCATCCTTGCCTATGTTGGCAGTCTCTCCTCCAGTACTTTTCTTCTTTACTATTAACTCATGCCACTGTTAGGGATAGCCATGAATCTTAAAGCATGTCTCTTTAGTATGTTTAGGTCCTCCACAATAGGAAAATTTCTGTCCATCAGATACATTCTTTGATTTAGAAGTGAAATTGGACTTTCCATCTAGACTAGAGATGAGCACAAGAGTTTCCATTCTGAAGCTTTTAGATGCTAACATAGCACCTTGTGATTCCTCCAGTGTAGTTCCTATCATCACAGTTGGTGTGTTGCCTCATGACGGACATGGGCATACGCTTGTTCCACAGCAAGAAATGATTGATTTTTTAGAATTTGCAGAATCTCATTCAAATCCCATCGAGCGAATCATCTAAACCATCCAAAAAAATTTATACTCATTCTTTTTGCACCATACCATTATCATGTTGATATCCACTTAGCATCACTTCAGATTGAGTCTTCAAAAAGCAATTTCTTTCCATAATCCCTGCAGCGTGTTGTAATATTTTTTTAGTGAACCACCTACTTACTTTAATCGGGATATTTTATGTAAGAGATTATATACCTGAGATGCATCATTGTCATCAAAATAGGTTATTGCAATGACATCCCACACCATTTTTGTAGTTGGGAATCTGATAAATTTCCCAATCAATGAGGGATCCATCGAGTTAATTAGCCAACTTTTTACTATAACATCATCTGTACGCCACTTTCAGAACATCGAGTCCATTAATTCGAGTTGGGACAAGTCACCATTGATATGACTCTTGCCTTTGCCAAATTTGTACATCTCCACCACCTGGGACCAAAGTGCATAATTGGTCCCATCCAACTTGATTCCATTTGAAACAGTGATGAGTTACTCACTAGATTTGAAATTGAAGCCTTGGATAGAACTTCAATCATTTTTTCTGTGAGTTTTGTCAGAATAGAGGTTGAAGAGGAGGAAATTTCAGGAGTTTATTCTCCTTTATCATGGTGAAAGGAATGGATTTGAATCTTAATTCTATTGTTTTTGAGCGGTCAGAGATATGCCCACTCTGATACCATGACAAATTTTGTCATGACAACTTTTAGAGAGTAAATCTCTTATTTTGTATGTATATTTATACAGAGGTGATATTACACATATATAGTGGTCCATATGATCTATATTTAGAAAATATAAATCAACACAAATCTTGCTATAATTATGTCTCTAATTAATCGATTCCTTCCTTTAATCTTGCAAGTGACAGCTTATGCCAAAAAATAAGACCCTAAATAAGACTAATCTTCAACTGATTAGATGTGCCTACTAAAAATAATATATGGTATATGCTGATTACATGAGTTTTCCACATCTAGAAGAAATAATAGATGTTAATACCCCCTCTCAAGTTGGAGCATGGGGATTTCAAGTGCCCAAATTGAGAAGAAAGAAATCGAATTGCTTCCCCAATGATTTAATGAAAACACCAACTAACTGAACGTGAATAGGTATATATCTTTTAGCAATGTGCCTTTAACAACTTCGTCACATAAAAAATGACAGTCAACTTCAATATGCTTCGTACATTTATGAAAAACTGGGTTAGCTGTAGTATGCAAAGTAGCCTGACTATCGTAATAAATCTTGATGTGCAACACCACGACATAATAATAATGCTTTTAACCATTTTAATCCATAGGTAGTTGTGTCCATAGATTGATACTTTGTCTCCGTTGAAGAATGAGACACGATATGTTGTTTATTAGTTTTCCAATAAATAGGAGAATTAATAAGTAGAATAAACTATCTAGTAAGAGATCATTGAGTTAAAGGGTAAGCTGCCCAATCTAAATCACACCAGGCATACAACTATAGATCATAGTAAGCTAGTAATAAAATTCCTTGACCTAGATACATGCCAAAATGTACCACTTAAATTTTGGGTCGAGTGAATGAAGATAACAACACACGTTATCAACAAATTGCTTAAGCTTGACTGTAGTTTATCTCTCCGTTTGAAAAGTTGTGTAAGATCAAACAACAGTTAGTCATTTTTAAGTCTTTGGTTGTGTTTGTTATGTGCTTGTACTAGACCACTTGCAAAGTAAGTTTGGTAAAAAGGAAATTCGAAGAATATTCGTGGGATATGATAGTAAACAAAAAGATTGGAGATGTTGTAATCCCATAACAAATCGATGCTATGTATCTAGAAATGTGGTGTTCAATAAGGCATCATCATGGTGGTCGCCACAAGCAATTTTGTTACCTAATTCTAAAGTAATAGAGGAAAAGCTATAAGAAAGAGTTTAAGAGCTGTATGAGCTTGATAAATCACAAGAGTCAGTTGAAGAAGTAAGACTAGTAAAAGAGTTGGTAGAGATTAATGACACGTCATCAAGGAGAAGTTTATGGCAAACTAGAGTGCATTGTATAACTCCTAAAGGAGAAAGATCAAGTCAATTAGAAGAGCTAGAAGAACAAGAAGTTCTTCAACAGTCTTTATGCAGGTCAATTAGAAAAAGAAGGCCAAATCTCAAGTATGCAAATGCATTATTAACGGAAGAAAATGAAATAGTTGAGCCAACAAGATATAAAGAAGCATGATAAAGCTTAAACTAGAAGAAAGTGATGGATGAAGAAATTCAAGCATTAAGAGATAATAAAACTTGGGACTTAATGCCACAACCCAAGAATGCACGACTAATTTCTTGCAAATGGGTTTTCAAGGTAAAGAGATGACTTGATGGAACAATCAAAGGTACAAAGCTTGATTGGTTACACGAGGGTTTTCTTAGGAGTGTGGGCTAGACTATGATGAAACATTTAGTCCAGTACTAAAGATCCCAACGGTACATGTCCTGCTTGCCCTTGCAACTAATACATCTTCGAAACTCTAGTAAATAGATGTAAAGAATGCCTTCTTGCATGAAGAACTAGACAGAGACGTATATATGGAGCATCCTTAGGGATTTGAAGACAAAGCTCATACAGAATATATAAGTAAACTAAAGAAGGCCCTTTATGGGTTAAAGCAAGCGCCAAGGGTGAGGTATGGAAAGATTACTGAATTCTTAATATAAAGTGGATACACAATGACTCTAGCAGACTCAAGCTTGTTTGTGAAAAATGAGAATAGAAAGTTGGCAATAGTGCTTATCTACGTGGATGATCTTATCACTACTAGTGATAATGAAAAAGACGTTCAACAGATTAGAAGTAATCTCTCGATGCGCTTCCAAATGAAGGAACTTGGTAAGTTGAAGCATTTCTTTGGACATGAAGTAGAATGAGTCAAAGAAGGATTGTTCTTGTGTCAACAAAAGTACGCTAAAGATGTGTTGCATAGGTTTGAAATGTTTGTCTGTAAACTAGTTTTTATCTCAATGGAGGTGAATAATAAACTTTCTTCAGAAGAAGGTCGCGAGTTAGAAGATCTAACAATGCATCAACAACTTGTGGGAGGCTTGATTTATCTAACAATAACACAACTTGGCATAGCATTTGTTGTTGGAGTGGCTAGCCAATTCATGGAAAACTAAGAAAACCTCACTTAGATGTAGTCCGACGTATACTCAAGTATATCAAAGGAACTCTTAACCTAGGATTACTATATAAAAAGGGAAGCATATGTAAGATAATGAGATACTCTGATGAAGACTATACTGGAGACCATGATACTCAAAGATCAACCACTATATATGTGTTCAAACCTGAATGTGGAGCAATTTCCTGGTGCAACAAAAGACAACCAATAGTCTTTTTGTCAACTAATGAAGCTGAGTATCATGTAGCAGCAATGGCAGCACAAGAAGGTGAATGGATAAAGTAGCTAATGGTTGATCTTCACCAAGCAATGGACTATCCAATGGAGCTACATTGTGATGATCAATCAACAATACATTTGGTGAAAAATCGGGTGCAAGAACCAAGCACGTGGAGGTATACTATCACTTTATTTGAGTAAAAGTGCTATAAGGACATATCGACATGCAAAGATATAAGATAAAGTTGCAAACTTATTTACCAAAGGAATCAACATAACCAAATTTAAAGAATCTAGAAAGCAACTTGGTATGACTTCAAATACAAGAGAGTAGTCAACGAAGGAGAGTGATAAGAAGTCATCAACATCTCTCTTGATCTTTCTATAGTCTTCATATTTTTCCTATATACGTAAATAATATTTTACTACGCAAAACCTTCCATATTATTCTAGAATAATATCTAGAGTACCATAAAAGGCTAAAAGTTGATTGATAACTGACTTAGGATATCTATAAAAAGAGCTAAGCTCCATAAGTCAAGAGAGTGTATGCGGCAATTAATGAGTGAAAGTGAAGCGTGTAATAATTAATTGTGAGCAATAAAGTGTGTATGAGTGACCAATACTTAATTGTGAGTGAGTGCAAAGCGAGCTATTTGATGTGAGTGAAAGTGAGGTGTGTGTCATGAGTGAGTAGAGAATTTGTGTGAATATTGTTTGTAAAATATATTAATTAATTATGTTTTGAGTTTCTTTTCAATTGAGTCCTTCACTCATTCCGACAAATATCAACATTGAGGTTGTTTTGATGCAAGAGAGGGTCTTGTAACGTATGTGAGTAATACATTTTCTGCCTGGTACATTGTAATATTCCGTCACCCACATGAGGGGTAGAATTGTGAATTCTGAAAATTTGATGAGAAATTGGAAAAATACATTTCATGCAGTATTATTTTTTTGACATGCACATCTTTGCACAATTATTTGATTGTACATGCATTCATTGACATTTTTCGGGTACAATTGAATTGTTGATGATGATTAAATTGTGTTTGGGACATTTCGGGATTATTTGTAATATTTGTGAAATTTTAGTGAATTTT
>JANPWU010000003.1:6951296-6962785 GCA_024707465.1 Erythroxylum daphnites
CGTGTCCATACAAAATTTTTCTCTATCCCATGGTCAATGACATTAGAATAAAAACATAAAGAAACAGAAAAAGCAACTTCTAACTTTGTGCAGAAAATCCAAGACTAGTAGAAATATCCACATTAGCTACTGAAAGAACCTTACTTTCATCAACAACTGGTTCAACATGGTTGTCATTATCAATAACAACAAACGAGATGTTTCCTAGCCACAGTACAGCAGAAAGCATTGCAAATACACTCTCTTGGTCTTCCTTGCCAACATGAACAATATCCAGCGCTTCCTGATTATTGGCAACAGTCATAATGTGAGTGCACGCATGGCAATCTCCGCAATATAGAAACCTAGAATGGAATTCTTAGGATAGTTGCAAGAACATGAAAGGGAAAAATGTACCATGACAACACAGAAGCATTCAGCATCATCAATCCCATTTATTGAGTAGCAATTGCTCTGATTCAAATATTTGTACTCACTTGCACTCTTCAAATTTATCTTCCCTGTATTCCATGAAGGAATAAATCACTAAAGAGTCAAGGCTACAATAAGAAATTTTAATTGTGAGTAACAGCTATGGAGTGATAACAACCTAGAAACAGCCACTTTTCTTATAGACCTGAAGACATTGAAGGGTTACATCACAATTTATTCATCCAAGGAAACAGCCAATAAAGAAAATGGAAATAGATACCTCTAAGCGCAGGTGGAGCTCCAGCACAAAGCTGGTAAAATATATGGTAGGACCTTTCTCCCTCAGAGCATTGGACCACCCTAGACTGTTTAATAACAGTTCAAATTAGCTACATAAATCACAAAAGATAAAGCAACAAATATACAACAAATAAACATCACCTTTTCAAGTAAAACTGTGCGTCACGGGGTAAAAGAGAGATCAAAAACAAAAATTGTCAGTGCATCACCACATCAAATTGAAAACAGAGAAAGTCTCAGGAACTCAGAAATTTCAGTAATCTTACAAGTTTGTATTTTGGCACCAGATATCTTTCCAGTTTCACTGAAGTGGATTTCAATCAACTTGCCCTGCAGCACGTTTAAAAGGCAAAACATGTTGTCAAAATAGCCACAACATCTATTGCTGAATCTTTCAAGTTCGAGGTTGCAAACTCTCTATATGAATTGATCTGTGGTTTGAGACATTAACTCAAAGAATATGGTGCTTACAAAGCGGCTTGAGTTATCATTCCTCAATGTCTTTGCGTTACCAAAGGCTTCTAGGATTGGGTTAGTCTTCAGTATTTCATACTCAATCCCACTGCCGCCACCAAGAGCAGCCAAATATTGCATTGCTATCTTTGCAGTCTCAGTTTTTCCTGCCCCACTCTCACCACTGAAAAATTAATTGAAATAGATTCAACATATTTAATAGTATATGCAATAGAAAAACTAAAAGTAGAACGAAATGCAGAAAAAAATTGTTACTAATTACACTAAATTTGTTTAATCATGCTATGACGCCAAAAGAAACAAACAAAAAGTTAGTACGAGCTAGGCACACAAGACAAACACAAGTATTAAAATGATTGTGAAACAAACTATACTGAATGGAATCATTCAGTAATGAATGGCCTCAACTTGGACCAAGAAAAGAAACATGATTTAGAAGTGGCCCATCCACTAATAAGGACAGAATTGATCCAAAATAAACTAAGAGCATCATTTGGTCCCGATACTGGTACTTTCTATTTCTTGACTCAAAAAATGAAGATAATATTCCCAATAACATATTTGATTGCAATAAAATTTCCATAAAAGAAACCTCAACTATCAATTGAATAGCCAGGATCTCATAGGAGAACTTAAATTTCCTCACCGACTACAGATTGGAAAAAAGGGTATTACATTCCTCTTTCACTTGCCAGGTTAGATTGTCTTTTTGTCTTATGTATTAAGAATTAATCAAAGTTTCCTTATAGAACTAGTAGAACGACTATCATCTATACCTATGAAAAATAAATTATAAGATGCATCTCAAAAATGATCAATGCAATTTATGTAGACAGATAGAAATCATCTAAAATTTGTGCAGAGATCCACCTAATGCTAAACAGGAAACAGAACACTACACAATTGGTGGATAATAGAAGTACATGCACAGGAAAAGTATGACTACTAGTGTAACTGAACAAGTTAAATCATGAACCAATAAAGTCAAAATATTCGAGTAACCAACCTTATAATGATAGATTGATTTACTTCATCTGCATAGAAAAGAAGACTCAAAGATCAGTTCCAAAAAGATTCATAAACTTTTAATTTCCTAAAGCTACAAGAATTTAATCTGAAAATTTCAACAAAAAAACACCTCGAATCATTTCCCTGATGGCTGTATCCGCAATGGCATACACATGCGGGCTCTCCATAGATTTATTCTTATATGCTTCAATGTAATCATTCCCATATGAAGGAACTTTCTTGAAGGGATTGATGGCAACCAACACCGGCCCGGCTTTTGTCTAAAAAGCATAAATTTATTCAGTAGACAAGTTAGTCAAGTTTATAATTCAGTATCATGTCCATAAGCAAACATAACCTTATTAGAATTCTTACGTAGATCATATCTTGATTGTATCTATATTGAAGATTGTACAACACTGATGGCTCATTTAAGAAACTAAGTTGCATGAGATCATCTACACCATCAAGGATATCAGGATTCGCAGGTACCAGACTTTCAGAGTTTAACTTTAAAACCTGCAACAGAAGCAGTGACAGTTTTAACTAACCAGCTAAATTTGGCTGAAAAATCATCTTACTTCACATGGTTCTACTTACTTTTCCGTCAGGTAGAGAAATAACAGATTCACTACCCGAAGTTGATAAAATCTTCCCCAATGCCCAATCCCCATTTGGAAGTTGAACCCATGATTGAACTTTCTGAGACCAAAAACTTAAATAAGTACGTGACAAGATCAGTGAAATGGATATTGACAAAAAGCGCTTGATGGCACAAAATAATTGAGTAAAATTCTTTAATATTGGCATGAAATTTTCAAATGCAATATTATTAGTCCACGTGAAATAAAAACATCATTGAGTTCATGCATGATACCTTTTTTGCAGCATATGACGTGGTATCTGCCCACTTTTGCTCACTGCAAGACGGCAAGGTTGAATGCAAGGGTGAAGTTCCAGTGTCCAGGTCTTCATCCCCCACAGAAGGCCTGCCTTCAACTGGGAAGGTGTTGCCACAGCCACTATAAGGGGAATCCTCATTTGCATCATTCACAACCCGACCCTCTACTGCCTCAACATCCCTATTCTCTATACCATTGTTCTCAGAAATGACTGAACACGTGCTATCCCTATGTTCAGCATTAAAAGAATCAGGTTTTTCTAATCGATCAGGTGACAATGAACCAACGAACCTAAAATCAACCGGCAATGATTTGATCGCCTGAAGGGAAGGATGGACCAACGACTGCTGTGACATTTCCTCTGCCCTGGGGATTGAGTTAAGATAAACACCATGAGATAAAAATGAAATAAAAAGATAACTCTTTTCACACAAAAATGTCGTGTCAAGCTTTAGCACAAGTCCCCACTTGCCAAATTATCTGACTACCAAAGTGGAGGGGACCATACTCGCAGAATTAGACCTTAGTATACTTCAATACTTGGTCACTATTGACAAGCTCAACAAAAGAGGGTGGAAAAGTTCCAAACCAAAAAGTGGTCTAATCTTTCAATCATCATTAGATCATCTTTCCGAATCCATCAAATTTATCAAACAGAGATGAAGCGATTCAATGGTAGAAGAATTACTTGATCTGATAAAACCCCTATTTCACGCACCAAAAGTTGTTATGTTGCTCGGAAATGGAGGCAAATTAACTAAGAAAATTCCTTCCTTAAACCGCAAATGTTACCTATTTAAGAGAACATATCTACATGAAGGAATAAAAAAAATAAACACTTCGAAGAAAAGGAACAACAGAAAAAAGAATCACATCCTTCTCCTTACTATGTGTTTTCTCAGAATCCAAACAAAGGATAAAGCGTCAAAGCACCAAAATGTTCCAAAACCGAACCGATCCAGCGCCAAAACTAACGATTTCCCCCAAAAAAAATTAATTTCCGTTTAAGCAATACAAGTTAAACAGAAAAGAAAAAGGAAAGGAAGAATTAGTAAACAAATAAAAAAGAAAAACCAATGACAATAACAGAATTTGAAGAGAAATAAGACAAGGAAAAGAAAATGGCTAACCTTGACAAAGTCAAAAAATTTGCATGAATATCAGAAATCCCAGTGAAGCACTGTCGAATCTCGGATCAACCTCGAGGGCTGTTCCTATAACATAAACACTCCAGAGTCGAGAATCAAGCGGAATTACGGAGTTCGTTCATACTAAACTCAAAAGAAACGCAACGAAAAGAGAATAAAAAGAAACGGAAAAGCAGCTTCATACACGAAGCAGCAACTGGGAATGGTGTACACAGTGGAAGTATATAGTTAAGGTAATTGTAGTAGCACAACAGTAGGGACGGCAATAGGCGTGTTTGGTTTCCCAGAAAGCGAGAGAGAAAATGAAATAAATTGGAATAGAAAATCGAAGTGCGTGTAGAGCTTCAAGCATAAAAAGAATAACAACAAAGGAGAAAGAACATCTCCTCTGACTCTCTCTCCCTCTTTTTTGGGATTTAAAATATTATTTATTTGTCCTCTTTTTTTGAATTTTTCGAACTTTTTTATTAAATCGTCATTAATAAAATTCTAATATTCTAATAAATATAATATAAACCTCTTAATTGTTTATACTATTTTGTGAAAAGACCGTTCTGACCCTGCCTTTTAGTTAAATTTATGTGGAGGACATATGTCATACATAATTAAAAATAAGATCTTACCAGAATGAGAGTAATGTGTTGCAGACGATTAGGTGTGTAGGCCAATAATTGAAATTAACCGGATAGCTTAGAATTAGTTGTTAAAATTTATAAAGGTATTATTCATTTGATATGGAAACTTTCAGAAAGTTAATTAATTGTCAAACAAAATGTCTTATCACGCCTGAACCTAATTTGACCCGAGCGAACTAACCTGAATTATTATATCTTATAAAAAAATTTAAATAATATCGTTTTATCATTACTCGTAGAGCCTTAGTCCCAATCAACCAGAGCTTGGCTCATTGATCACAGACAGTTTTATAAAAAAGTTTAAATGATATCGTTTTATCATTACCTGTAGAGCCTTAGTACCAATCAACCAGAGCTTGGCTCATTGATCACAGACTTTGTCGGGTCAAAACTGTTATCTCTATTCCTTGAATTTGAACAAGTTTTATAATCAAAACTTGTTAATATTTCAACATAAGTTATTTTTTATTTGATTTTTTTTTTTTTTTGACCACATTTTTTATTTGATTTTATGATTGTTGAAATTGGAGATCTAAAATTAATCAATTATTATTCATAACAACAACAACAATATTCAGTAAAAAATTCGCTAAGGCATAATGTCTGGAAAAATCTAATAGTATGCAACCTTATGCTTAATTAGTAGGAAACTGTTTCCAAATAATCCACATAAAGAAAAATTTTTAATTAAAAATTAAAGGAATAAAACAATAAAATCAAATCAAATATTATTCATAATGAATCAAAATAATTTCACAAAATCAAATATTAATGTCACTTTTTAGTGCTAATATTTTCCATTTACATGACCAAAATGATTAATGTGTAATTGTTAAGTTGTCATATCATCATGAAAGCCTTTATTTAAAGGTTTTTATTTTCATTTTTATTTTTGATTTTTGATTTTTGTTTGTGTTTTAGTTTTCAATTTCAGTAAAAGAATATTTATTTTCTTGAGTTTTTAGTTTTTATTTTTAGTTTGAGTTTTTTCCTGTTTTCAAAAATTATGAAAATCATAAAAAGTAGCTTTTATTTTTTGTTTATGTTTTTTTTACATAATTTGATGTACTATCATTTAATATAATGTTGAATCATTTAAATTTTAATAAAAAATTATGAATAATTTAATTCAACATTATATATTTTAATAAATTAAAATTAATTATCAATAAAAATATGAATAATTTAATTTAATTTAATTTAATCTTTATAATTACATTATATGTAATTAAATTTTAATAATTATTAATAAATATAATTAAATTAAAATGTATAAATATTCAAATAAAATTTGATTTATAATTATAATATATTTCAAATAAATATCAATTTTTAAATAAAATATTAATTTTAAATTATTTATTTTATTAAAATAACGTAATATTAAAATAAATATTATATAAGATATTAAAAATTTATCTTTAAATTTTATCTAATATTGTAATTATTATTAATGGTAAACATATAACTACATTCACATTAATAATAAAAAGGTTGTTTTTATTTAAAAGAAAAATTAAAAACTAAAAAATTGAAAACTAAAAAAAAAAGGAAGCACTGCCTTAACAAAATCATAATCTACCGAATTAATTATCTGCACAATGAGACACAAAATGGGATCTAGGGTTGCAGGGGCAATTATGTCAAATACGGAAAAGGAAATAAATAATCGTTTGTTTGACTTGACCAAATAGTTGAACCATGCTGGAGGGAGTCAAAGACCCATCGCGGTGTTTCAAGTCTGAGCGTTGGATTGAAAGGTAGAATCAGAAACGCATTTAACGTTGAAACGGGTGTAGTCTGTAGACAATGACGGGGAAAGCCGGCAATGAGTAAGTGGATTAGGGTATAATGCATCGACTCTGTCCGCTCTTGCTTGTCGTTTAAGATAAAAGCTGCTCGTTTGATCTTACCTTTTTCAGGGATCAGATTATCTGTTCAAATTTTATTCGAATTCATTTCATCCGCATATTAATATTAGAAGTACATAAATATGTGGATGAAATTAATTAAAACAGAATTGAAACAAAAAAAAACAGCAATGCATCTCCCTCCTTTCCAATGATAAAACTTGCTTATATATTCAACTTTTTATTTATTTTTAGAAATAGTTATTGTTTAAAAATAATTGTCCGAAAATTTTAACTCATTACAATAAGAAAATCAACGAGTGAAATTTTAAGCTGTGTTTAATTTGATGCAAGGTTTTTAATAAAATTAAATGATTTATAGTGGAATAAAATGTAAATGGATGTAATATTAGAAAATTATTGTTTGGAATGAATATAAAAATTCATAATATAATATAGTGAAATGTTGTTTAGAAAAAAAAATTATGATGTAATATAATAAAAAGTTGTTTATCATTTTATATCCCATCTTGAACCTCCAAATTGAAGATTTTTTATTTTTACTGTTTAAGATAAAATTAAATATAATATAAAACATTTCTTTTTCATTTTATTTTATTATATTCTATTATAAACCTTCGTCTCAAAAAGATGAAATAATATTGCATTCTATTAGTGAACTCTTAAACTAAAATAAAGATGAAATAATATTGCATTCTATTAGTGAACTCTTAAACTAAAATAGCTTTAGGTAGTGGTATCGGTAGAAACTCTTAATTATTTATTTAATTTTTATTTCGAACATTCTTTAATAAATCATTAAAAAATGTGACAAAATGAATTGATAAAAAAAGATTTATTTAAATATCTAAATTTAGAGTTTAATTTTAAAAATAATTTAGTCATTTTTTATCTTTATTTTAAAAAAAATACTTATTTATTCCTTTTATTAGTCATTTGGAACAATAAATAACTTTATTTTACTAGTTATTGAATCTTTTTAAATCCCGTGTTTAGCGAAAATTTTTATTAGGTCGTTTTTGTTGCCCAAAACTTAATTAAATGTCATTATCAATTTAAGCAACCAATTTTTAGTAAGGTTGAGAGCATCAACGTGGCAGATTGAGTTTCCACTTATTTATTTACTCTCGATGAACACTTGGGGATAAATCCAATAATTCCCCATATCAGACAAAATTTTATGATATTTGAACTTTGATGATTGGTAGGTCTCTTCTATTAATTTTTGCCTCTTGCCTTTAACTAAAGCCAACAAAAGAAAAGAAAAAGGACAATAGTTAGATCATTGAGGAGGCATTTCCGTCTATAAAAGTTGTAGTCGAATAAGGATCTACTAGTATACAAGGATTTTTTTTTTTATATCGTTTTTATCTATTAGAAATAAGCTTTCATTTAAAATAAAAATTAGTTATTAACAAAACCAACTTTATATTTAATTACCGTTTTGTTCCACTTTTTCTTTTTTATTTTCGTTTTTCTTTTAAATAAAAACAATAACTTGTTAATGATTATGTTATTAAAGATAATTAAATATTAGATAAAGTTTAAAGATAAATTATTTTTAATTAATTAAATTTATTATATTATATTTATTAATAAATTATCAATAACAATTATTTTAATTTTTAAATTAATTTTTATTTTTAAATTAATATTTATTTTAAATATATTTTAGTTGTTAAATCATAGTTTTATTTGAAATTTTATATTTTGATGATATTTTAAATTTAATTTATTTAATTTAATTGCAAAAAATTAAAAATAAATAAAATTTTCATAATTTAAAATAAATAATTCATAATTATTATCAATAATTAATATATTAAATAATTAAATAATATATATTTAGTTGGTATTAAATCAAATTATGAAAAATGACAACAAAAAACAAAATTCTATTTTTTCAATTTTCATAAAATTTTGAAAACTAAGAAAACAAAAAATATAAATAAATAAATAAGACTTTTTGTTAAATTTGAAAACAAAAACAGAAACTCATGTTGAGTTCAATTTCCTTAAATTTCGAACACTATACTCGTAACTATATATTTTAAAATTAAGATAATTTGAAATATAATTAAAATTGCTCAAAATACAATTATATAATAATTAATTGATAGAAAAATTAATAAAATGTATATTTGAAAAATAATTATAAGAGTGATTTATTATTATTATTTTTTTGAAGCAATAAGAGTGATTTATATCTACACCTAGTTAATGTTTCATGACCATCCACACCTAATTAATGTGCTAATGGGTTAGTGTAGGAAGGCTTGCATGGTGTGAATTACTTAATTGACATTATTTATAAATTATTGCGTCAATATAAAAATTTATTTAATATGCATTTAAAGTCAAAGTCAAAGAACAATAACTACGATTTCCCTATTTCAAAAAAAAAAGGGTTAGTGTATGCGGTCAATTCGTCGAAATTGACGGTGTGCACAATTGACCTTTGAGGATTCGACGATAGGTGTGTCAATATGGCTCGCACAAATTGGTCCCACCGTGGCACTACCTAAGCCACTTGGCAACCGCCCTAACTAGTGAACGAGAACTCACATCAAGCACAGGCTTGGACGGCAGTCTGTCACGCTAGTTTAGTACATTGAAATCTCATAATAGTTTAGTGGGCATATATGTTAGGGTTGGCAGCCATCAGAATCCAAAACGATAATACTGAATCTAAAAACTTGAGCTTAAAGTCTGAATTTATCTAAATCTAATAAAATATAGTTTGATCAATTAAATTTAAGTATAATAAATATATTTATTCTAATTTAAATGTAATAAATAGAGTGAATTAAGTATAAGTTTAATTAGTTTTAGAACTAAAAGCAATTAAATGAGACAAATCATTTAAAGCATGGCATTGCTGGTCACAAATACAAATTTGACATGTCTTTTGCACCATATAGAGCCCCAATATATATGTGTGTGTATCTATATATATATAGGGTTAATTATAACCAAAAAAATAAATTTTGTAAATATAATTCAAACTTTAAAAAATAGTAATAAAATATTCAAATTTTCAATTCTGTTAAATTTTAACATGAACTTCAATAAGCGGTAATAAAATGCTCAAATTTTTAATTTTTTCAATTATAGCTCGATCGTTAAGTTTGCTGATGTTATTTGTCACGTACTCCAAAAACTCTGAAAGTGTTTGCAAACAATTGATAAGCTGTTTTTTAGTTGGTTGACTAAAAGTTAACTTTTTGATCATCTTAAAAAGTTATTGATGTGTTTGGTGAATGACTTATTAGTTAGCTTATTTAACTCCAATAAGTTGATTTCTAAAAGCTCCATAAGAGGGGTTTTTTATGATCAGCTAAAAATTAATAGGTTAAAAACCAATTATACATTCCTCTCATAATTTTTGAATTATGCTATAGTGATGTTACAGATAACTCAAACTAAAAATCATACATAACTAACTTAAATTTTTGTAAAATTAATATCTAATCATGGCCTTATAATTTTTTTTTTTTACATCTTGCCCTCATAAGTCATTTTACACTTAAACAATTAATACTAAACAGTTAATTTTACCAAATATCTTTAATAAACAGTTAATATTATCTACTGGTCACATTAACTAATATAATCAGCTGTTAGCTAACCGCTTATAAAATTAGCTAACAGCTAATGCAATACGTTGATTGCCAAACAAGGTCTCTAACTATTAATACATGTCACCTGAAATTAACACAACAAATGAAAATTAATAAAACAAAGTCGTCGTTAAAAATGGAATTCTTAAGTCAGTTTACGTAGCCTCAACCATTTTTTTGTTTGTTCTTTTCATGCCTCAAACTACTCTCGCATTGTAATGTATTGCACTAACAAACTCTTTTTTTTCAGTTCATTCTCTCGATGTTTTCAATATGAAGGCATCGGGGTGCGTAATCTAAAAATCGAAGGATGAGAGCATCGAAAAAATAAACTGAAAATGAAGGAAAAAATTAAAATTAAAGCATGAAGCCGTCGGAGTTGTGTAATATGATTTGTGTTATTTTTTGTTGCAACTAAAAGAATAAAAGTTGGAGAAGATTACTCCATGATTATAGTGATTAGGATTCAGATTGTATTTACTTATTTTGTGACCTTATTTAGCCCATAATCATTGTAAATTTACTTTAACAAAATCTAAACTTCAAATGTATATATATGTGAGGAAAAGGAGGAAGAAATAAAATATGAAAAGCATACTTTCATCCACTTACGCTTCATGGTATCAGAGCCATCTGCATAACCTCATATTATACAGCTTCTTGAACATATCCCTCTCACCCGAAACCCACTTCAAATGGCAGATGCTATCCCCAAACTTCCATCATCTGAAACTGAACCAAATAACTAACCCATCATTCAATATCAAAACGAATCTACCCATTTTAACCTCGGCATCATTCTGAATGAAGAGAATTATGATGTCTGGTCACAAATCGTTGAAATCTATATTGCAGCCAGGGAGAAACAAGAGTTTATCATAGGATTAGACCCTCCTCCTGCCATGGGCGATCCTAAATATTAGAAGTAGAATGTTGACAATCAAAAGGTGCGTGGTTGGCTGCTCACTAACATAAAACCAGAGTTGATGAAGAGATATATGCGATTACCTATAGCTAGAGCAATCTGGACAGCTTTATCTAAGGCGTATTATGATGGAAGCGATGAAACCCATATTTTTTCATTGCATCAGAAGACATGGATGCTTAGACAAGCTGGTCA
>JANPWU010000003.1:8109971-8120496 GCA_024707465.1 Erythroxylum daphnites
GGATTTTGCTTGATTTTCGGTTGTCGGAGAAGAATGAAGAATTCTCTGAAGAAATTGAGAGGGTTAGCACTTCATCATAGACATGGAGACCAGCACAAGGAACACATGGATCTTCGTCCTTTGCGTCAATCGGACGAGATTTCTAGAGCTTCTCAGGTTTGCTCGCATCATCTCTTAATGTCTTGCTTACTTGCTGAGAAAGTCGATGGATAATTTTCTCCGTTCAATTTTTCATACTCTGCTGCCGCCTCCCCGTTGTTACTATTTTCGACTTCTGGTGCTCTAATTTTCTTCTTCTGTTTGGGAACTGGACGTGGCGTTCGTCGTTAGTGTGAAATACACTGGGTTTGCTTGTTTGTTTTCCAATTACTTTATGAATATGGTTTATTTTAGTTTTTGAGTGTTTTTGGTTGCGATCTGCTTAAATTAGCTACTTAGTTGTCAACGAGGTTGGGGAGTTTTTGCTTGTAAAGACCTGTTACTTTTTTTCCCCCCTTTCTTGAAATGGTAACAATAAAAAGAATAAAATGTTATCTCGCTACATTTATAAAGTGGTTAGCGATGACTACTTTTGATGAGCAATTGAAAGCCACGTTCTGGAATAGGAAATGTTGGCTGTTTGATTGCAAATTTGGAAATTTATGGTCTAATCTATCGTTTTGATCACCTTGCATTTAACCTACTTGTTTTTAATGTGGATACTTATGTCTTCTATTGTTTTATCAGGACATGGAAGACATGAGAGATTGCTATGATAGCTTACTCTCTGCTGCTGCAGCAACTGCTAATAGTGCCTACGGTACTTTGTTCATTTGTTTCTTTATTCTTCCTACTGCTATTGGGTCTAATTCCTCTGCTGCACGTTAATTCAAGTGAACACAACGGCAACATCAGTTCTTGTCATGTTTGCATTGAAGATTTGAAGTATTATGGGAAATCAAACAAAGACACCAAAATGCTACGTACTCAATTGTTGACCTAGTTTACTGTTCTTGAAAATCGCAAATTGTGGTGCTTATTTTTGAAGTTAGTTGGAATTAGGCTTTGGGATGATCAGGGGACAATGACACTGATAGATGACCGCTTGCCAATATTCCAGAGTTAACCTTCTTATATTCTCATTTATTGACAGAATTCTCTGAATCATTGCGGGAAATGGGTGCTTGTCTTCTTGAGAAAACTGCATTAAATGATGATGAGGAAAGCGGTAAGTTGGTACAAAATTTTTAAGCTCGTCTTCCATAAGTCATATGAAAAGAAGCATTATTTTAGTGATTCATGGAAGGAATAGGGTACTAAGTTGCAAGAACAGGGTATCGTTTTAGTTTTCCAAAATTGTTCCTTTCCTTCACCAAACTCTCTACCTGTCATTTTCTGCCATTTCATAGTCATTACCAGAGTAAACTAGTTAAGATGTATGATTCTAGTAGAATAATGAAAAAGCATTTCATAGTCATTACCATTTGATAATCTAGGATTTGGATTTCAATTAATCTTTTGTTTATTTCAATATATTTTTTATGACGAAAAGAGTTAGCTTGTTTCTCAGGTAAAGTCCTCCTGATGCTGGGAAAAGTGCAGTTTGAACTTCAGAAACTTGTTGATAGCTATGTAAGGCGTTTTCTATAAAGCACACGATAAGCATATATGCAAATGTCTCCCGTTGTAACTATTTTCCTTTTTGCATATTTCAGCGTTCTCATATATTCCAGACAATCACAATTCCTTCAGAATCTCTTCTCAATGAACTTCGAACAGTTGAGGTTTGTTATTTGACTATTTGATATTATTCTAATGAGTTTTGAAAGTTTTTCTGAAAAATTCTATGTGCTTTGGCTTTTATCATTCTAATCATTGTTCTACTATAATATACACCATATCTTTTCTGTACTTTTGCTATATCATAAGGTTACAGGAGCTAAGATACAGTTATGGAGCTTTATCTACTATATATTTTTATAAGAGTCATTTGAGTATGGTCAAAGACATTAACTATCTTAGGTTTTTCCCTTTTTCCATTGCAGTGTAATCCACTGATTCAAATTTATACTCATGTTTTTGGACAAGCTTCAATGTTTTAAAATTAATACATCCTTGCTTCTTATGACTTTGATGCTTCTTCTCTTTTTGGCATTGTTCTTGTTTATTTGTTTGCCTGATTTTTTTGAAGTAATTAACGGTAGTTCAACTTCCTGCTTTCAAATTCATGCAGGAGATGAAGCATCAATGCGATGAGAAAAGGTCAACCCTTTCCCAAACTCATTCTCGAAGCATTTATGTAACCACCCCCCAAATGGGTCCCCTTTCAGAAAAGAGTGTTATCATTGGGTTGTAAATATGGGATTTTTTATCATTTTATTCCTTGATCTACAGGGAAATATATGAGTTCATTCGAACAAGACTGAGAGACAAAGGAAGGGGACGAAGTGGAAAGGGGGAAAGTGTATCTGTGCAGCACTTACAAGCTGCTCATGATGAATATGATGATGAAGCAGCTTTATTTGTCTTTCGTCTGAAATCTTTGAAGCAAGGACAATCCCGTAGTCTTCTTACACAGGCAGCTCGACACCATGCTGCTCAGGTTACTTATTTTTCTGTCCGCTAATATACTTTTTGTTCACTCTGTTTTGGGTGATTGCCTCTGACCTTTTGTCGCTTGAACACAGTTATGCTTCTTCAAGAAAGCTCTTAAATCTCTAGAAGCAGTTGAGCCACATGTCAAATCAGTCACTGAGCAACAACATATCGATTACAACTTTATTGGAATTGAAGATTATGATGGAGATAATGCTGCTGACGATAATGATGATGATGATGATGATGATGACACGCAAGATGATGGGGAATTGAGTTTTGATTATCGACAAAATGACCAGGAGAACATTGTTACCACATCAGGGAACTCGATGGATGTAAGATTTAAATGTTTTTTGAAGAGTTAAATGTTTTCCTACTTTTTCTTGAGAAATTTTGATTAGTGTGGTCCTTTCTTGACAAAAATAACTGTTAGCTGCAGTACTTGAATTGTTGTGCATGATAAGTTCCAGTTTATTATTTTGTAGTTCATTTCCTTGAAGTGAAGTTTGTTGAAGTCAATATTTTTCTATCCTGTCTTTTATTTTTTTCTGTGATTGAATAAATTTAAAAGGGATAAAAGCATAGAGGTATGGGATTAACTGAATCATTGCATTGGGTTAAAACTGATGAACAACTGTATTTACTGACAAAAGCATCAATTCAGGACATAAGCTCATATGTTTTGGACAGGGTCGATTTATTGTATACTAGACTGTTCTTTTTTATCCTTGGAATATGCCCTCAACATCCTATGAGCTTCATCTAACTATATGTCAATCTATACAGGTGGAAATGACAGACATTACGTTCCCCAGTATTGTACCAGTGGAAACATCGAAGGTAACAAAATCTACTGTGTATCAATTTATAAACTTATTAATAAGGGTAATTTTAAGTCAGTCATTAGTGATTAAGCCTTTAAGCGGATCCAGTGTCATGATCTTGTTAGAGAGTTTTCTAAAGATGGTATTCCTGTATGTTAGCGTAGTATTAGTGTACTATTATGCTTGAGCTAATGACCAAAAATTTGGTTAGGAGTGTAAGTTTGGCTTGATCACGTTTGAAAATCTCAACATGCATACTGTTCCACGGTGTTTCTTCTCATCTTTTTCTTTTGTTGTGTAATTAAAATGTATTCTTCTAAATGTTGACTTACATAAGGGATTTGTAAATAGAGAACTTAAGTGAGCTGGGCTAGATTACGCTGGCAAAGAATCTCTACTCTGGTGCAATTCAAATGCAATATGTGGAGCACTTGAGCTTTTATTGCTATCTGGTTAGCTTATGCGTCTTTGGCATATTTGCAGGAAAATATTGAGGGAAGTTATAGAAAATCATTTTCGTATAGGGGAGAAATTAGGCCAGGCAGCCAATCAGCCCCACTATTTGCTGATAACAAATCTACCCCAGCTGACAAATTGAAGCAAATGCGGCCATCATCTACCAGAAAGTTCAACTCCTATGTATTGCCCACACCACTTGATGCTCCGAATCCAAATTTCACAGCATCAGGTAGTCTAGTTCCAAGCACATTAAAGACTAGTTTGAGCGGACGACCACACAATATATGGCATTCATCTCCCCTTGATCCTAAGAAATACAACAAATTTGTTGATGACAAACTTTCTGGCCCAACTGTTATAAATGTGCATTCAGTACTAAGAGAAAGCAACAATAATCTGCCATCAACTCAGTTGCCTCCACCACTAGCTGATGGGCTCTTTGCTTCACGCCCTGACCGTCTTGGTGCTTCTGATTTTAAGAAAATCAAAAGATATGCTTTCTCTGGTCCCATTGGTGGGAAACCATGGGCTTCTAAGCAAATCTCCGTAGAACAGCCCCAGTTGTTCTCTGGACCTCTTTTGCAGAATTCAAGGGGTTTGTCATCATCACCACCACAAGTGTCTCCCAAATTATCCCCAAAAGCATCTCCTTCTGCTTCCCCCAAATTCATGTCTTCACCTAAAATAAGTGAGCTTCATGAGCTTCCCAGGCCTCCAGCCAATTCAACCTCCAAGTCCTCCAAACCTGTGAGTTTGGTAGGTCACTCGGCTCCACTGATGCCCAAAGCTAATGTGCTTCCTACTACTGGTAAGTCATTGGTGCCAAAAGCTGCCTCTCCACTGCCAACCCCTTCCCAAGTGGTGACTCGAAGTTTCTCCATACCCTCAAGTGGTCTTAGAGCAATGGCATTGAATGTATCAAAGCCTCTGGAAGCTGTCCGTAATGCAGAGATGACTGAGAGTGATGCCTCGCCTCCTTTGACACCAATAACTTTATCTGATACCCAGAAATTGTAGTCTGGTCGTGAAACTGTCAATCGAACTGTTCAAATCAGAGGTAATTCTGCTGGAAAATTGTGCGTATGCTTATTTGATTGTTCATATTCAAGCATGCCCCCTTTTGAATTGAAAAATGCTGATGAAATCGTTTTTGCTGTTTCCAGATATTGACTGATGAACATAGCTGCAGATTTATTTTTGCTCGTTTGTAGTCATGAGATTTCATTTTTGTTTGGCAAGCGGAAGAGGAGCATGCAAGATTATTTCATCACGTAGTAGAGGTGCATATCTGTATATATTATTTTTTTGTTTTTTTGCAAGCTATTTCTTTTTGTCAATACGTTTCTGATTTTTTACGATGATCACCCGACATCAATCAATTGAATAATTCCTGATCGGTGAAGAAATTTTGTATGATCTCCACAAATGAATAGAATGTCCCATCTCCTTTTTCATCCTCTCCCTCTCAATCTGGAATGATTTCCATTACTTAATCTTGGTTATTGCAATGGAAAAAGAAGTTTTTGTTAATGTATTACTGTCCTCTTGGAATCAACGGTCAGCTTTGATTCCTTAGACCCCACCCATTGCTCGAGGAAGCCTTAAGGTTAAAAGGTTCACCTACTCAAAACATTAATTTTCTCATTCTGCACTCCATTAATGTCACTGACGCAATTGTTTGTTGGACTACTTGACTTCTTGTTCCCTTCACATCACGATTGATTTGCATTTGGGATTTGATCAGTTATGAATTAGCATGAAAACAGCAAGCTAGTATTGGCAAGACGATGACATTAGGCGTAAATGCACAAACCACCAGAAAGTTTGTCTTTCGCCTATACTATCCGCTGGTTTTTCATCAGGCGATTCAATATCCAATCTTCAGCTGTATATTTATTATGAATCATTAGTCGATGTTCATATTTTGATTGACTCTGAACAATACAATACTTAAAAACTTGTTTTGACTTCATTACAGTTTTTTTTTTTTTTGTGGAATTAACAATTAAGCAGCACCTCCAGTCTTTTCTTTCTTGAGATTTTTCGAAGTGCAGAGGGAGAGAACCCGTTGCTGTCTCGGCTGTGTTATAAAAGAAAGCCTATGTATATGTAAAGGTAAAAAACTCATTGGCGCTAAGCGTGAAAGAATGCTATACGTTTAGTAAATTTTTCGCCAACCAGTGAATCTATGTCTAATAATGGACCTCTACAAATTAGCTTGGTCTTTTGATTTGGTAAGTTTAGTTTGAAAATTAAAGGATTTAGAATTTTAAGAATTAAGGGCTTATAAATCAAGTTTGAATTTAAAATTTAGGTTTTCAATTTTAAGAAATTATATATTTAATTTCAAATGATTTTATATATTTATGTTTTTATTTATTTTACTTTTTATTTATTTTTATTTATGTATTTAATTTTTTTCTTCTTTAAATCATTTTCGGCCGAATTTGTATGGCCGTTGTTGTAGAGAATGATATAAATTTTCAATTCCTTACTCAGGCAGGAAAAGCATTAGCATTGATTTGATTAAAATTTTACATTGTCAACTCGACTCAACTCGTGTATCACAGCCAAAGACTGGTAAAAGGTCATAGCCAAACATCTCGAGAGACTCTCTGTCTCCCACATTAAGAGCTTTTCTTTTTGCGTATGTGCAACATCTGAGTATCGAAGTCAAAGTGGCAATTGCCTCTCCTCAGCTGGCCCCTCTCATTTGCAACTTCCTCTTGTCTCATATCTCACAAACCCCATCAGCTCAGGCCCTTCCAACCTCGGGTTACTCACGAAGCTGCTTTCGGACAACCAACAACCAAGCAAAATCACCATTAAACCAGATTTTTGCGAAAACCGGTTTCAATTTGCTACGTTTTACCATTAGTTACTCACCTTTCTTCTGTAAACTTGGAGAACGATCCTGACGTAGGGATGGTTCCACATAAGTCGTTATTAGAAACGTTCCTGCTCATTGAGATTACCATAATAAGCGTAAAGAATGATATAACAAGAAGGTTACTTCGAACATAAACCAGAGTAATTACAGGATCTTGAGGTTTCCCAGTTTCATCAGTTCTCGAGGTATCCTTCCACTAAGTCTGTTACCGTTCAGTCTCCTGCATTAGCATGAAGTGACCCATCAGTCCACATTGATACGCCAAACGAAAAGAGGGGTTAAAAAGGAATGGGATTGACAAAAGCACACAGTTTAAGAAAGCCGTGAGCTTTCTCTTACAGAAATTTAAGGTTGGACAGCTTGGAGAGTGAAGCAGGGATTGAGCCAGTAAGGTTGTTATGGTACAAATCCAAGCTTACAAGGCTCTTCAATCTTCCAAATTCCTTCGGTATAGGACCCATCAGCTCGTTCATGTACAGTTCCCTACACAAGAAACCAAAAGTTGATTAAAAATGTTTCAAGAATTACAGATCCCATGGATGCAAGCACCGGCAGTCACCCATCAGAAGCCGTATGATCATAAAAAACTCCATTATCTTCTCCGTCTTAAAATTACCTAATAAGCAATTTAGAAGTCTTGAATGCAAAAGTGATCCAGCCAAGGCCAAGTAATATATGTAACTATTCCTACTCTCTCAATCTAATAGTTTCAAACATCAACAACAAAATTGCTGGGAACTTCTTAAGTATATAATGCATTCAGTTGCTTACAAATACTGAAGACGCTCAAGCTTCCCTAGTTCCGGAACTAGACTGCCCGACAGTCTTGCATTTCCAAGGTCCCTGCAGACATCCAGTACCAATATGTATTTCAGAAAGAGACAGAAGCATGCGAAGTGAAGACATTTATTTTCTCTGTTCTTTCATCTTTGTAATTTTATGTTCATCTGTTAACATTTCCTCGGTTTTACTCTCTTTTTGTTTCTTGTTGAAACAAAGATTAGTTCTTGTCTGTTCTCGAGTTCTTTAAGAGAATAGGAATGTAGATGTTAAGAGAAAGCTGAACCACAAACGAGTTCCTGTCGGATCTCAAGGGGTATGTGCCTTGCTTGCTAGTCCCTAACTGAACGTATATAAGTGTTCAAAACTTGCTTGTCAACAACTTTTTAGACTAAATTCAAGGAAAGTTACTGATTTAAGTGCCTAGAAAATAAATAGCAGATGAAAACACCATCTGCAGTAATAAAGGAATTGCTTCAAGTTCAACGCTTACAGTCGGGTGACACGACTGTCAGAGTCACAAGTGACGTGAAACCAAGTGCAAGGATCCACCAGAGTCGGATCCCAACTCTGGAGAACAAGTCCCGGGTCCTTCACTGCTCTTCTCAAGGCGTACAGAGCATCTCCTGCCCATTTATGTAGCAAAGAACTCATGAGGAAAACAGACAAAAACTAGCACAAAAGTTCACAAAATGACATTAATACACTTCAAGCGTTTACCTTCTTCGTTTGCATTTACAGGTCCTGAAACCTTTAATAGGTGAACAAGGAGAAGAAGAAGAAGTGATAGAGTGCATGTGGCCATCTCAGTACTACAAATGATGTTTCTTTCAGGGCGCTTGAACAAGAGTCGAGATGCTTATGGCTCTACAGAGAGAGAGAGAGAGAGAGAGAGAGGAAGGGGTTTGCTTGATTTTGCTTAAAGCATGTATGAAGCATGGAATCAAACATTGGTTATGGAATTTATAGAGCCCACAAAAAGTAAAAGAAAAAAACAAACAAGAAGATTGCTCCTTTTGTAGCTCCAAAGAGCAAACCAGTGATACAATTCAAGATGTATGAATGCCTGATTGTGAAAAACGAAAAAGTGGGACATTTTTTTTAAGAAATGAGAGAGAGGTCTTTAAAAAAATAGAAAAATAGAAAATCTCATTTTTATTGAATTTAAATTTTAAAAATAAGAATAAAAAACAAAAAATCATGTCAAATGGATGCTCATTTATCCTCAGGTAATGGAAACACAGAGGACAAGTCAGGGACGTTTGTTTCTGTTTTTTTGGTTGTTATTTTTGTAAGGAAAAAAGCAAGTTTTATAACGTGTTTGGCTTATTCTGTTGCGATTTTTTATTTCTAAAAATTAAAAAATTTAATTTTTAATAAGTTATTCTTAATATTATTAATTTTTATTATAATTATTATAATTATAATAATAATTATTATTATTATAATAAAAAATTTAATAATTATAAGAATAACTTATTAAAAATTAAAAATTAATAATAATAATAAATTAATTAATATAATAATAATAATAAATTAATTAATATAATAATAATAATAAATTAATAATATTAAGAATAACTTATTAAAAATTAATAATAATAATAACAACAACAATAATAATAATAATAACTTATTAAAAATTAATAATAATAATAATAATAAATAAAATTAATAATAATAAGAATAACATAATAATAATAATAACTTATTAAAAATTAATAATAATAATAATTAATAAAATTAATAAAAATAAGAATAACTTATTAATAATAATAATAATAATAATAATAATAATAATAACAACAACAATAATAATAATAAATAAATAAAATTAATAATAATAAGAATAACTTCTTAATAATAATAATAGTAATAATAATAATAATAAAAAACCAAACATAATTTTGTTTTCAGTTTTTTTTAGAAATCTCAGCCAAACATGTTTTAGTTTTTTTAGAAAAAAAACAGAAACTAAAAATATGAAACAGAAACAAAAAACAACAGAAAAATAAAAATAGAACCGAACAGCCCCTTAGGTTAAGCCTACGTTTTGTTGGACTTATAATACTACAGTTTTTGTTAATAATTTTTTTTTAGATTTTTTCTTAGAAAATTTTTCTAAGAAGTCAGTTGACTATTTAGTTGTCATTTAAAAAAAACTTTTTTAAAAGAGCTTCATGCTATAGATTATTTGGCAATATAAAAATAAAAATACTTTTAATTTTAACTATATTTTATTTTGTAATAAAAATTATTTATACATATAAAAATTATTTAAAATATATTAAACAATATGCAAAGTACAATATATTAATTATTATATACTTTTAAACCATACGAAACATAAATGAAAATATATGTAACCAAAATTTTTATATGGATTATAAAATAAGTAAAACTAATATAAAAAATAAATATAAAAATATAAAAAAAATCAAATAGAGAAGACGAGTTTGTAAGATAAACTTGAACGTGAGTTTGTGAGTATTGTATTATTGTAAAAATTATGTGTAAAACATAAAGATAAAAGAGATTAAAAAATAGGCTCATTAATTTATCAGAAAAATCTACCAAAAAAATCATTTGAAATTTTTTTCGAGAAGCTCCAAATTTGAACTTCTTAAAAGGTTATATTTTAGCTACCAAAAAAGTCATATTTATTGAATAAATATTTTTTATTTTATAACTAAACACTTTTTTTTTTAATACTTACCGATCTCAAGGTCCATCAAAAAAGGCAATAAGTAATGTTGGCCTAGGACACCATTAAATCAAGGCAATATAATTATAGCCTTATTTTCTAATGCTTTGAACACGTTAATAAGATCCTACAAAACCCTATTCCCTGCCCGACCATGTCAGAGTTGCAAGCAATGTTTACGTCACAAGTTGAGACCCATTCGACTATTCGACAATGACAATTCATAGCGTGAAGGAACAAACGCAAGAGACAATTCCTAAACAACATATCAGCAAGTCATCTCTTTTTACT
>JANPWU010000003.1:8207368-8225872 GCA_024707465.1 Erythroxylum daphnites
GGGTCATTAACCATGGAATTTGACGGTGACTTAATTAAATTCAATATCTATAATACCATGAAAATTCCAGATGATGAACCATTTGTTGTCTCTGTAAATTTCATTGATACATGGATGCAGGACAATTGGATTTTGGGAGTTATAGATGACATGGACTTAGTGGAAGATGCGTCAATTTATCATGGATATCCAAAAATTGCGAGGAATCAGCAGCCAACGTTATGTCCACAAAAGGAGGAAGAATCAGCGTTGATTGGAGAAGCAAAGGAGCAATTCACGTTAGTAGGGCATGAGAGGAATAAGGAATCAGCGTCAATTGGAGAATTGAAGGAGAACGTAACCAGCGCACAACATTGTCCAGCCAAGGAGCAATTTATGTTATCCAAAAAATTCAAGGCAATAATGTCACAGTGGTATGGGAGTGAGGATTCGTTGATAATGGACAACAAAATACATGAATTATTTCACAAACTGGATGACTCCACAGACCCATTGCTTCAGCCTCTCAATTCCGTCGACACGTCAAAAGGGAGTGATAAATTGTTGCCTTCTTTAATTAGCCCACCCACATTAGAATTAAAAAGCTTGCCTAATCATCTTAAATACATCTTTTTAGGTGAAAACAATACATTGCCTTTGATTATTTCTAACCAACTTTCGGATGTGCAGGAAAACCAGCTTATCAAATCCATACTAGAAGAAGTAGTCAACCCAAACCGAAAGGATTGGAGTCTTCGACTAGATGATGCTTTGTGGGCTTACCGGACTGCATATAAAACTCCGATAGAAATTTAGAGCAGTGATACTTCGAAGGTTTTCAAGGTCAACGGACACCGTCTCCAGCCTTATTATGAAATTTCACCGATCGAACAGGTTGACGAAATCGGGTTGGCCCTGCCAACTTATCTTTGAATCGGTAAGTAACAACATAAGTCCAGCTAATGACTGTAAAGAAGCATGTTCGAGGTAACTTGTAAAGTGTTCAGGTTTGTCCTTACTCTTTCTTTAATAGTTTTATTTTCATTATTTAGTTAGGAATTTTAATTTATTTTTTTATTTTATTTTCTGTCTTGATTAATTTGTAATTTCTGTTATTTTCTTTGTCCATAATTCAGTTTCAAAAAAAATTTAAAAAAACGAAAATTTTAATTTTAAGTTACTACCCTCTTTTCTTTTTCGTTTCCCCCCAAATCATTCTCTCCAGCTTGTGTTTTTTTTTTCATTTTAGCTGTTGTTCATCAACATTCTATCTTTCTTTTCTCCTTCCCAGCAGACTTCACCATCGATATCCCTTCTCCTACTCTGTTGATTCCTTCTCACCATGAAATTGCCAATCCCCACATTGCCAACCACGACCCCCCTTCATGCCCCTTTGATTTCTTTAATTAATGCCTTCACTCCAATTTGTCACCATCGACCCTCAGCCCTTCATCGCTTCTTCTTCAACCCACGCAAACCCCCTGTTCATCTCATGGCTCAAAACCTCTTAAATCCCTCATTTTCGTTTCATAGTCTCAATTTCAGCCTTCATTCACCCTTCCTTTTCAATTCCTTCAAACCTTCAACCCAAACCCACATCAATCATCTTGCCCTACCCAAATTTATTTTCATCTTTACATCTTCCTTAACCTAGCCATTTAATTTCAACCCCCATTTTTTACCAATCCCTAATTTTAATTCCCCATTCCCCCAATTTCAAATTGTTCATCCACTTTCACGGCACTTCCTTCCTTCTTTTCTCCTCAGTACCGCTACATAAATTTCCAGATTTCTTTCACCCCCTTTTCACTTTGATTTCCAATTTCTTTGACCAAAAAAATGATTATTTCTTAGATGGACGTTCCTTATTTGTTATTTATTATAACACCCTAATAACTTGTCAATGTTACTGAAGCACCAAACATTAGATATATTCTTGTTACAAGATGGGATTTGAATGGAAATTTGGGTCTATTCAAGATATAGGAAGGAAAAGGTTAGAATGGATGGAAGCAAGTAGAACTTATATCCTCCATATGTCAAATGTTATCATTCAATTTGCAAACTCTTCATTTGACTACTTAAAATAACACGGAAGAGGAAAACACTAATTCTACTAAATTATCATATAATTAAAAATGCACTAATATAGTGTATACCAATTAACTATATCTTACTAGGATTTCTTATAGTATACAATAAGGGAAGAAACTAGACTAATTAAGAAGGTTAATCTAAACCTATCTTCTCTAAACTTTTGAACTTTCCATCAACCAACATGTAGCATCACCATGTTCCTATTGCAACACATTATTAATTCCTAAACCTCTTGCCTTCAACCACAACTCACCATTTCAATGATCAACTGGTATATGTTTTAAAGTCAACCTATGAAATGCATATTTCATGTGTTATTTTCTTATTTCTTCTAATATGGCTACTTTGTCTACATCTTTCTTCACATCTCATAGAAAATGCTAATGAACAAAGTACAGTAAAGGAAATAAGAGCCAACTAAATTGGCAGAATCATTTAGAGAGTAAATGACAATCCTTTTCAGAGATGATAAGAGTAACAACTTTGCTTCTCTTCTTCTTCTTCTTGCTTTTGTAACTACTAGCTAGTATTATATTGTTAGTCAATACTAAAATTCAAGCCTGACGAGTAATAAAATGGGAAATTGACTAACGAAATAATAAATTCCCTGGTTTCAATGGACACGAGTGAGGTCGCTTTCAGCTCTGTGATGTTTGTCTTTGGAGAGACCAAAAAGTATAAACAAGCTAGCCCATTATTTTTATATGTAAGATCAATAACTCTGAGAACAAAATGAACAGTGAAGAATGTGGCTATTGAATTGCCAATTGTGTGAAAAACTTAAGAAGAAGCCATATTAGAAGAAAGAATAAAATAACACATGAAATACGTTAAAAGCCATAACTCCCAATTAAACCACATTGATACCTAATATTTTTTAAACAACTGGGATCACATTGATACAAAAATATAGAAGCATGCTCAATCTTGCTTCCTTGATAGACGACAAGTGTGAAAAGAAAAAAAGATTCCTCATATTTTTTAAACCCAAAAAATAATCTATATATTGAATAATAATTTATCCAAACCTTGGGACATTTTTAGGTCCATGTGATATTCATGCCCCTCAATTGCAATATGAGAAGAAACTCAAAGCCAAAAAATCACACTTATGATAAGATTGACAAACACACGGAGATAGAGGGAGATTGATGTCAGAGATGAAGGTATTGATATTAGGGAGACGAACAATAGGATAAGTGTAGCACCCCACTCTTGCAAGATACGTACCTGACATTCGGAGTGATATCCAAGTACATACCCTACAAGGGTAGCATGTCATAGTAATCAAGACACTCACTTAATCATGGCATCATCATATAATGCGTAAATGTCACAATATTTAAAAATCAAATTCCTCATTTCATTTTATAAAAACCGAATATGTACATTGTAACTTTACAAAATCATCCAAATATGTATATTATCAAGACTAATTACGGAGCACGCTACAAACATGATGAATTCTAACTAGATCCTTCAGTCTCAGCTGACCGACCTTTGAGTCATTTCTTTTATCCAAAAGTACAAGAAATATGCTTCTTGTAGCGTCTCTCTGTTACTAGTGTCCTCTCTTGGTCCTAAAATATCAATGTTGTAATTTTGATGAGTTTTGTGAACTCAGTAAGGTAACCATCCTCGATGGTTCACTCAATTCATACATCACATCAATACATACAATCACATATTTAACATTATTTTAATTATTATCATGTAGCATCACATAACACTTTGTTCACAATTTTCACGTTCTCATTAAAATACAAGTCAAAATACATATTAAATGTATATGCAATGCTCATTAGATGCACTTCTAATTATTACATTGTTGTGACTGAGTGCCTATAATTGTCCCATATTTATTGTGGATATAGGGCTCATTGATAACTGTTCCTTATCTGTTGGGGCTACAGGGCTCATTATACATATCGAGTCTTTGGCTCTTAATCACATTCTAAGTTTTAAGCTCTTTTTCGATGGCTACTCAATTCACAATTGCTATTATCTGATCATGCATTCATGTAATGAAGTGCCTCACATAAATTCAGTGAATCAAAAGTGCTCCATATTACACAGTCATGAACACTATCATATTCTCATTCACATTTATCATTGGACCTTGGTCTGACATTCAATAGTTATGTGGAGTACACTTATTTCTGTCATATTCACATACAAGGAGCACTTCCAATATCTCATTCATGCATCAAATGCCTTGGACATTCAATGTCCGGAATCAACACAATCACATTCACAAAGTAATTCTATACAGCATTTAAGATAAACAATTTATTAAGTGAAACAGTTTAGGTTACTCACAGTTTACTCCAGAAAGCTATTGTCTCAAAGTCCCAATAACGTCTGGATGTGGTCACTCAAATTGCTCTTCTATATCATGCAACATACATTCACACATCACAAATTTGCACAATTATATAAGTACTCATTTATGCACATATGTATATATGAACTATGTACAATGCATGCTTAATGACAATCCTAGTTATATTTCCATTATTCTCATCACATGATTATTTAAATATCAAAACTCAGATAAGTCTAATTTGAACTTAGGTTTACACCTTAATAAAACAAATTGAGTCTAAGTTCACAACTCAATCGATCATTCCAGCTTTTTTTTTCTAAAAACATATTTTTGGGTCAATTTTGCATGGTCATTAAGACAAGGAAAATAAAGTATTAGGCATCACCTTCTTCTAAAAAAATGTTCCCATAAGCCTTAAGTTTCTAATGACACCAAGTTCTCACAATTTGGTTCAATATTTTGTAAGTTATACACAAAATATTTCGAACTGTACTCAAACTTCAATAATACTTTGTACTCAACTTCAAGTAAAATTTTGAAACTCTTAAAGAAAGAATTAAAATTAGATTCCTTCATGTTGTAACCACATGTCTCTAGTTTAATCTAAATCATAAATCATCCCATTTGGATATCTCAAGATCAAAATAGGGCCAAAATACAGATGTTTGTTCAGTAAAAACACTCCATTTAAGAAATTGCAACTCACTTCATCATTTTCATCCTAAACTCATCAATCAATCCTTTTCTAACAAATTAAGATGGCCATAACTTTTGGTGGAGAAGAAAAAAATGTGTGAGGAATTTGTGTTTCAAATTTCAAGTCATTCGGAGGTTAGGAGAAGAAGTTATGGCCAAAAGAGCGAAGGATGTTCAAAACTGTTATATATCTCTTCACTCTTACTGTCACGATCGTGCTTATCGTGTAATTCAAATTGATTCTTCACTGTCACGATCGTGCTTTTTCAGATATCTCCTCACTGTCACGATCGTGCAAATCCTCTAAGGTTCTCTTCGGTCACAATCGTGCTTTTGCACGATCGTGTAACTCCTCTGAGGTTCCTTATTATCATGATCGTGCAACTACTCTGAGGTTCCTTATTATCACAATCGCGCTTGTACACGACCGTGCACTGCCTCATTTTTCCTCTCTTTCACGATCGTGTAGTTCTTCTGAGGTTCCTTCTCTGTGCACAATCGTGATAGACGATGTTTTGCATATTCATACAAAACTGTAGATTTTCTTCTCTTCTTTGTTTCTTTTACTAAATTCAACATTTGTAACTTATGTCTCCATTATTCCCTCTTCATTCCTACTTCCATTTCAGTTCAACTCAACAAAAAAAAATCAAAATCTATGATTACTCACAAATATCAAAAACCGAACATATCAAACACGCATTCCTCATATTTTCTGCATTTTTTTTCATCTTCTACACTTCTTCATTTTCTTCAACACCTTCATTTCATCTCTAACTTCTCATTTTAATTTTTTCCCATATCACGACATCACCTTACTCCTTTTTCCTTATCTCTAGACTCATTTTAGTTTATTTCTAAAGCATCCAAAAAGATTCACGCAAATATAATGAAAACAGAGCATACGTATATCATTTTTTTCATAAATTTGTTGCGCTCTTTTCATACACATTTTCAATTATCTCTCTATCTCAAAAATCATTTCAACAACATCTTATGAAATATTGATCATCAAATAAGCAAAAGAAAGACATGCGGCACACCCTAAATTCTGATTCACATTTCAGCAAATATACATCCTCATTTTATAAACACTTAACTGTTAACTAACGTGGTGCATGTTTCATTCTACATATCATTAAGAACCATACGATACTTACTTGTTTAAAACTCAAAACTCTTCAAAATCTTGTGAACCCTAGCTTTCCAATATCACAGGATCATCAACAGTTAAAGGTTATAGGGTTAGGTATTTCAGTGACAATGAAGAAGATAACAAAAGGAAAATAGCAAGTGGAAAGTGAGAGCAAAGCTTGCGTTGTGATAGTGAGAAAATTTTTGGAAGTAAGAAGCTTACAGAAGATGAATAAAGTCAAGAAGAAGAAGAAGAAAGGAAGATTCAGACAATTAAATTGTCTTTCAACTATAACCGTGGGAATAAAGACTAGGTTTGGCAAGTGAAACTTGTCACTTGTCCAATCTCTATAAGTTTAAACTAGGCTCTCCTATTAAACTAGTCTAATCAACTCCAATTTCTACTTCAATAGTCTCTAAATTTTCAATGACATTTGTCAATAAATCCCAAAGTTATCTATAAAATTTTCCAATGTTATTTGACTTTTGTTTCTATTGTCATTCATCAATTGACTTGTCACTTAGCATTCTTCCTATTCTAGAAATACTCAAAAAAAATTATCTTAAATTTCACCAAAAATTCTAAATCGGTAAATGTACTCTCCAAATCAATTTTCAACACATAAAAATCACAATTCTCAATATAATCACATTTGTAACTCAATTATATTCGGAAAATGTCAATGAATGCATGTACAATCACTTTAATGTGCAAAAACCAATATTCACATGTTGTGTATATCATATTATGCATGAGCATATGAAATGCACTTTCTAACTTCTCAATAAACTCTCGTATACACTATTCTAAAGTTCTAGCCCCTAACACGGGATAACAGGATGTTACAATATGTGAGTTGCAACAGATCTCCAAAGAAGATTGGTAAATAATATAGCTAATTTAAAGAAGTAAATGAATGACAATCCTTCAATGGCATCCCCAAAACTTTCATCTGAAAAACTAAGGGAAAGTCTAAAATGCTTTGGGGCTTATGTATAGTCCCCTCAAAAGTCTTATTATATATCAATTTTTTTCTTCCTAAAATATTATAAAGGGTATAATATATGCATTAAACTATTTCTTTGTTATATTTTTATATAATTTAAAATAAAATACTTTAATTGTTTTTAGTTATGATAAAGCTTGTCCATTCTAATCTGATTTAGCCTTACTCGACTCGAGTTAACCAGATTTCAGCCCATGTTTAGTTTTTAATGTTTTTAAGTTTCAGATCGAGCTTGGGCTGTTCAGTTAAACCTGATCCAAAGTTTAAAATTTAAAAAAAATGATATTATTTTTTAATTTTAAAAAACAAATGATATATTTAATCAAGTTTGGTTTAAGATCGATTGTGCTCGGGTTCAGAACAAAAGCCTTAGGTTAGGCATGAGCTCAAATAGAAAATTTTAAGTAGGGCTTAGGCTTAAGTAAATCTGAATCTGATGACTCGACCCATTGTCACCCTTAATTATTATTTAAAGTTCCAACGAATTCATGTTGCTTATATAAAATTTTATAGAATGATATTTTAATGTTGTTGCCTTTTTAAATGTATGACAACAAAATATTATTAACGATACCTATTGATATTATTAAAGGTCATGCATTATTGCATTATATTAGTTTTAAACAACACATGTTAAAATGTTACGAATGAAATGTTGCCCAAATTACTTTTTGCTTAGGGAGATATGTTTCTAAAACATGAAAACATCCGTGGCTAACTTACTAGAAATATAAATTATGAAAACAATGATTAAATTCATGAAAAATCCATATTGGAAGGAAGCTATCATGGAAGACATTCATGTTTTAAAAAAAGCAATCTAGTGGATCGAGGAATATTTCAAAGATTGGTAATGAAGTTGATTTATCTATCACATTTAAGACGTAAAATTGGTTTTATAGTGAGTTATATTAGTCAATTAATACGTTCTTTAAAGAAAGAACATATGGCAATCGTGTACTTATCTTAAAGGAACTTCAGACAGAGGATTACTAGTTTTATCCATAGAATTGAAGCATTAACATATGCAAAATGAGTCTAGATAATCAACTTCATGCATATTGACGTAGATCACTGTTTTATTAAATAAAAAGTTAAAGATGGAAATATATGAATTTAGTATGTTCCAACCTGAGCCAAACAATAAATCAATGAAAAAGAAACGACAGTAATGATGAATGATTTTGATTTTTTAATTTTTTAATTAAATACAATTAAATATAATTAATTAAATTGTAATTAATTAATTAAACTATAATTGATTAAAATATAATAAAAATGAAATTAATTAAATATAATTAATTGACTAAAATATAATTAATTAGTTAAATACAATATAATTAATTAAAATATACTTTATTAATTAATTATAAAAAATATTTAATATTTTTTACTTATTAATGGATATTTAAAGTTGGTGTTTCTCAGTATAAATAATTATGAGAAAAGGGAAATATTTACATTTTTTTTTTAAATTTTGTTTAACTCTCCAAGAAAAGTTTAGGATTCACTTTGGTGGCTAGAGATTGACAAATGGTCCTGGAGTAATCATATACTTACATTTTTGTTTTAACTCTCCAAGAAAAGTTTGGGATTCACTTTAGTTGGCTAGAGATTGACAAATGGTCCTGGAGTAATCATACACTCTCCATTACACTCCCACCATATCTAGGGAAAGGAACACGTTAAAATCGCTATTCTTCTGCTTCTTGTTTATCCTCGTTTTAGGCGCAAGTTGGAGCCTTGGCGGGTAGAGGACTTAAAAAGAGACTTACCATTTCCTTACAAAAACTTTTCAAGACTGTGGGGCAAACAGAACCCTCCTAAGAGGAGAAGCTTTTCAAGACTGTGGGGCAAACAGAACCCTGGAGAAGGACAAGGACCCCCTCTCTACCCCTCACGCTTTAATTTTAGGTCAGAATGTTAGCAGATTAAGAGGAAAGATAAACGCTTTACCCCAAAAAAAAAAAAGAAAAAGGGGGAAGGAAAAGCCACTGCGTTATTTATGGTAAAGGGCGTCTAATTCTAATTGAGTTGCAGGTTTCATAGGTAGTCTTTCAATGAGTCAGACGCTAGGTTTTTTTTTAATTTACGTTAAATTTAGTCGGACTAATCTTAAACCTCTAAGACCCTACCTTAAGGATCTTAGAGGAGGTAAATTTTGGAATTCAAGATTCCTCAAGTTTCTACGTAGCCTCTACACTTTTGCGCACAAGGAGTCTTCACATACTTGATTGTTCAGCTGGTGATTAATCACTGGCCCTGCTCAACATTAGATTCTTATCAACCTCTAGATTTTTTAATAGCTACAATTCCTACTACACTGCTGTTAAAAACGAGACATCTGTAATTGATCTGTAACAGAAATATTTCTCTTTTTCTCTTTTAGCGTGATTCGAAATGGAGACCGCCTAAAAAGGTAGCCTTAAGTGAGGAGTTACAGGAGTTAAAGCCATGTAGGTCACTCCTACTTGTCAGGCGTTAATGTCACAGGCAGTGTTTTGAATGTTTGGTTGTGGTGATGTCTTATCTTTGTACATAGTTCTTTGACTAAATCAGAAGCATTCAAGTAAGTTGAGGGACGAGGGAATTGTTTTTATTTCAGTCACGTGTATTGTGAGTCTTTTTTATTGTGTCTTACGTTACCAGGAACAGCATCCTAAGGATCACGCGATATTTGAGTCGATATTTATGTCTTCGGCTCCTCATTTCTGTTGGTATAATCAAGTCCAATTAGAAAGGAGTTAGTGAACCAAAATTTCCGGAAACAACCGAGATGATGTTGGACTATGTAGTTATCCTATCATGTTTTAAAACATGTACAAAGAGGTTTAAAATGTAATCTTCTGAGTTTTAACACGTTTTAAATAAATACCAAAGCCAAAGCGATAAAGATACAGCTGACTGTGAAAGCCAAAGTGATAAGATGCGCTCTCAAACAACTTGAAAAATAAGGAACAAAACAAAAGTAAATTCGAATTGAGAGCTTGAAACATAAGGAACAAAGGAAAAGTAAGTTACCTTCCCGCCTGAAACCCCTCCCCCACTTCTGTTACGTTTTTTAGATCACGTGTTCCGTATGACACTGATCTTTTACTTTTTTAATAGTAAAATGCTTTAAGTGAAATCTTGAAAAAGAAAAGAGTTAAAGATCTTGGAATTTAAAGATGAACAGAAAGAAATTTTCAATTTCTCAGATTTTATTAGTATATTACTAAAATGTTACTATTTTTAAGATGCGAAGCTTGATCTTCTTTATTATATGGATAATAATTCAATATTTAATACCCAATAAACTTATTGAATTGCGGATTGACTCCATCTATTATTTTTTAATACGCTTAAAGGGTAAAAGGACAATTTTGTCCCGAGGTTATTAGAGATACAGATAGAGTTAGATAAATATAAATTATTTAAAAATTAAACTAAATTGAAATTTTTCTTTAATACAATTTTATGTTTCAATATCATTATTTTTAAAAATTATTCTATTTTAATTAAATAGAATAAGCATCGTTAGAATTGGTATTATATAATACAAAAATTGCTACCAAATTTTGTTATAATAATCAAATTTTTTATAATGTTGGATTCAAAATATGGGTTGGTTAGGAAAGTTTGCATTCATTGTACTTATTAATACTTGGGTTAAATTTTGTAATTAAGGATAATTGAAGCATTAATTAGATATATATTTTTATATTTAAAATTTTTAAAACATAAAAACGTTTCTAGTTATTATGTCTAAAAATTATTTTAATGTTAATTTTAATAGATAAAATTATTTAAAATATTTTTTTAAGTTTTAGTTATAAGATAAGACTATTTTTACTAAGGGATTAAACTTTCATATAATTTAAAATAATTTTATACTCATTAACTACTACATTTTTTCAGTTTAGTTTCTAACATTAATTTAAATAATTATTTTGTATCTTGAACATGCCCAAATAAGTTTTGATTTATTTAATTTTGACTGATTGACTGAAATAAATTGAAATGCAAGCATAAGTTCTTATGAGAATATTCAAATAAATACTAAGATATAAGTCATGTTTGACAAATAGTAGATTAAATTAGTTATTAACTGATTCTATCAACGGTTAACTAATAGCTGATTATATCAGCTTAACCAGAGAATAACATCAGCTGTTTATTAAAGATATTTTGTAAAATTAACTATTTAATATTAGCTATGTAAAATAATTTATTAAGGCATGATTTTAAAATATATATATATAAGGGCATGAATATTATATTCCTTAGTATTTCGTTGTATATTCTTATAAAAATTTTGATTTAAATATTTAATTTTAAAAAAATAAGTTTATAACTTTAATAATAGTGATAATAATAATTCAACGTTAGATTCTCTATTAACATGAATGATGCAACGAGCTACATCATATTAGTATTTTTCATATAATATGTATAAATTTATTATTTAATAAATTAAAAATATCTATAATTATAGTATGACACAGATACGATATATAGTAGTTATATACTAAAAATTAATTTGATGTGACTCTTTATGTTCAAAAACTTAAAATTATAATATTTTTAAATGTAAACTAATATTATAAAATTAAATAAAGATTAGAAAGTTTAATTAACTTCTTTATTATATTCTTTCAAACTTCAGGACATAATTGTACAATAAAAAAAACTTTGAAAACACACGTAACAAAAGTAAAGAATAAAGTAGAGGGCAATACTGTAATTAGGCAAACAGCTAACTCCAAAAGCTCATTTTATGGAGTTTTTAGAAATCAACTTATTGGGTTAAATAAGTTAACCAATAAGTCATTCACCAAACGCATCAATAATTTTTTAAGACAGTCAAAAAGTTAACTTTTAGTCAATAAATTAAAAAAACTGATAAGTTAAACATTATGTCTTAATAAATATTTTTTTAAGTCATGAACTCATAAATTATTTTACAACTAATAATAAATAATTAATTTTATCAAATACTTTTAAATAAATAACTGATATTATTTGCTTATCAAAATAATTATATGAATTAGCTACTAACTAACAGTAGATAGAATATCTATCAACTAATGTATCAGAGTTGTTGCCAAACAGGGCATTGTTTATTAGTATATTATACAATACAGACGCCAGCTTTAGTTGCCTCCAAAGTACACGCAAAGCAACATTTTATTTCCGAAACACAACACAAAGGAAGGACTATGTCTAGAGCAAACGTTGAGATGGATTTCTTTGGCATGGAAAATGACTGCACTGCCAACTCTCGCTTCCCCAGACGCCTTCCTCGTCAGAGAAGCTTTCGTGGTTTGTTTTGCCTTTTTGTCTGGTGCATATCTGTTTCTGTGTTGTGTTCAATTGGTACGTTTTTGGTTGATTAAAGTTTGCTTTTCTTTGTATCAGATATTCAAAGTGCCATTTCCAAAATCAACCCGGAGCTTCTCAAGTCCGTCATTGCCTCCGCCGCTGGCCAACAGTCTTCGCCGGGAAGCGCCAACCAGTTGGAACCCAAGAAGCCATTCTCCCTGCCGTCTTCTCCCAAAGAAGCTTTTTCTCTTACCCCAAGGTGTACACACTTAGCTTCTCGATCAACACCATCCCTTTTGTCCTTTCTTGAAACTTGTCTAATCCCATATTTTTCTGGGTTGTTCAGGACTTATTCAGAGAATTCTGCAGAAACAGCCCCTTTAACGATTTTCTATAACGGGACAGTTGCTGTTTACGATGTTCCTCCAGACAAGGTTTGTTGAAGCTTTATTACCTTTTTTTTTTTGAAGTTCGAGTCTTTTTTTCTTATTATGATTCACGAATTGTGCAGGCTGAAGCAATTCTGAAGCTTGCTGAGAGAGGAGTCTCAAGAGTTGCTGAATCAGCTAACGAGCAGCATCTGTTAGAGAACCTTAGCGGAGGTCTTTGCCCTCCTAACTTTTCTATTTCTATATGCGTTTTTCCAGTCTAAATCTTTCAATTTGGTTTGGGTTGCTTTTTCGTTTTCTTTTCTGTTAAAGGAAGAACATTGCACTAATTGCACTGTGCAGATCTGCCAATAGCTCGTCGAAAATCACTGCTGGGATTTCTGGAGAAGCGCAAAGAGAGGTGAATTATCATTTTCTTGGTGCTTGGACAGGATGTTCTTGGTTTAATTTGATATAATGATATTGACATGCAAAGCTTTTCTCCCATGTATTTGGTTCAATGGGATCTCTTATCAGTAATATTATGAGGTTTACAACAATCCTTTGCTTGACTTGTTAAAACGAAAGAAGAATACTTTACTAGAAAATGTTTGAAGAATCATATCCGTTTCATTTTCAGAGAAAACTTTAGACAAACTGATTGATCTCGTCTTTTTGGGGTCCCGAAAGAGAGGGAGATAAACTCGAGAGAAACATGGGTTTGTTTGAAAATTTTGGAGCAATAGATACCAGGAAGATTAGGAACTCATAGATTCTTTATATCAGTGCAACTAGTTCTTAATGCATTCAGAATCTAACTAATGATCTGAAATTCCGGTCTCCCTCGAAAGTTGTATGAGAAGATGCGCACAGTATTTATTTTCCATTAACATGACAACCTAGCATGCAAAATGTTGAAATACTGATGGTCTTTCAAGTAATGCCCATCTGCGTAGACTTGTCACATCAGTCAAGTCTGTCCAGTAAGTTGCATGTGTTTAATCGGGCATGAATTTTGAGTTGCATTATTCAAACATGTTGACTCGAGGATTTTGCTGCAGATTGACTTCAGTTTCCCCTCTGGGCTGCCCACGTAATACGCGTTTTTAGGAGGAGCTTAGACCTGAAGGTGCCACTGGTCCTCTAGAAGTGACGTATGAGATAAAGAGTAGTTTGTATAAAGAAGTCGATCGGAGGCTCGGAGCCCCACTGGTGCTTTTGGTGCCCCTCTTCTAGTCTTCTTTTTGACTTGTCGGCAGTAATGGCAAGTACTTCGAAGTTTCTTGGAGGGTGTTGTGGGCTGGCCTGTGGGGGCACGTTTTCAGTAGTGTTAGCCTGGATATTAGGCGATGTTGGTTGTTAATACTTAAATAGTCATAGCTTTCTGTGGTGGCTATGACGCCCGAGTTAGGCTACTTTCATATTTATTATTATGTGTACGGTGTACGATGCAAGACTTGGCCTTTAGCTAACCTAATTGTTCGACAATATTGTTCTTATTATTCTTTTTAATTCCATTTGATGTTCATAGCTCTGGTTTTCTTTACATAATTGCATGAAAGTTGGTAGGTGGTGGGTCAATTCTGAGCGGCCGAATGCCAGGAAACATGTATAGTGTGTTGGAAAGGGAGAGTTGTAAACGAGCCACCAATTTGTCCTTTACATATCAAATGGTGTATGGTATGTTTCCAAGATTAGTTAAAGAAGCTTAACTCAACCAAGTCGTGTACGAGTCTATTATTGACTTGCTTGAATTTGATACGTTTTCTTCTTAATAATTATAAGCAAACAATATCTTGTAGTTTTGAAAGACTTCAAAAAATGGAGCAGGTTTGATGTGTGCTAAGATGCGTGTGTTAAAAGGGTAAATGTGCAAGTGTACGCAGAAGGTTACTTAGTGAGTTAGTGTCTTTGATTTGGTTCATTAGGTTACTTGGTGTTGGTGCTAAGAAATTCATGTCATGCAGTAGTTAGTTGTCCTCAACCTAAATCCACCATATTGCAACCACGTGGCTTGAACTGTGCGGCTGAATTTCAATCTTGGCGATGTTTGATTAGAATTTAGAGTCAAGTTTTTAATAAAATGTAATTATTTATAATCAAATAAATTATAAATAAATGTAATAAACAAATTGCTGTTTAGAAAGAATGAAAAAATTCATAATGTAATTTACTATAATATTGTTTAAATAAAGGGTTTATAGTGTAATATAATTTAAAATTGTCTAGTATTTTATATTCCATCTCAAATCTTCCAAATCAAAAGTTTTTCATTTTTACTGTTTAGGATATAATGACTAATGAGATGTAGTGCTTGTTCGGTTGAGTTTTTGAAGGGTGGGTAAATACTTTTTTCTATCGCAAAAGTTTTTTTAAGAAAAATGAGTGTTTGACTGTAAAATTAAAAAGCACTTTTTTAGTAGATATAGCTTTTTTGACAGCTAAAATACAGTTTTTTAAAAAGCTTAAATTTGAAGTTTCTAAAAAAAAAAACTTTTTCAGTAGATTTTTCATATCAATTAATAAGCCTATTTTTTAGTCTCTTTTGTCCTCATGTTTTACACATAATTCTCACAATACCCACAAACTCACCTTCACGTTTATTTTGAAAATTATGTAATATTATTTAATTTTTTATATATTTTAATATTTATTTTTGATATTAGTTTTATTTATATTATAATCTATATAAAAGATTTAGTTAAATATATTTTTATGTTTTATATGATTTAAAATTATATAATAATTCATATATTGTGCTTCGCATATTGTTTAATATATTTTAAATAATATTTATAAGCATAACTAATTTTTATTACAAAATAAAAATAGTTAAAATTAAAAGTATTTTTTATTGTCAAAGTTTTTAAAAAAAAAATCTTATTTTTAAATGACAGCCAAATATTCAACTAATTTTTTAGAAAAAAAAATCAAAAAAACTTTAAAGATATAAGTATAAAACTCTCATTTTTTATCCCATTCTATAAAACATCTTTTCAAGCATAGAATACATAATATTATATTTCTTTATTAATGAACATGATTAGATAATTTTTAATTTCAAAACTCCAAAGTTAAAACTAAGCCACCTGAATCCAAAATTAAATCCGACCCAATTAAAATTTTGGACCGAACGGCCTTCTTGTCATTTTGTTTGTTCGTTTTCGACTTGTTTCTTTCATCCTTGACCTTGCTGTAGTTAAAAACATGCGAGAGTTAAAAGGACTGGATTGGTTCCACTGGGGGTTGTTCTTAGTACTGTGTTCATGTCCTATTCATCTCTTGGAAACAAGTTCAGAGTAAAGAGCAATCTTGAATCTTGATATCAATTAGCGAACAAACTTATGATTTCTATAAAAGATTTTTAACTGAAAATGGAGAAAGTAATATCTAACTATTAAGCAACACCAATCAATTAGCCAGAAAACGTTATTGGTGTTTCAAGAAGCTGAAGGAACAATCAAACAGCCGACAGAACATACGAGAGAAAACAAAAACACTCCGCTTCATAGATCTGGAGTTGTTGGAAGGAAGAAGAAGAAGAAGAAAGCATCAGTTTTAAAAAGCTCGAAATTTTGAAGCTTCATTGAGCTTACCCTCAGCTTCTCTTTCACTTTCATCATCTGCTCATTTGTCCATTTCCTTCCATTTACAAGAGGAAAACATAAATTTTGAAGAAAAATACAGAGACAAGAAATGGCATATTGAGAAGTTGCGGCTATCACGACTATATATATAGGCACAGACAATTGATGCCCAAAAGCCTGAAACCCTAGAAGCTTAACCACATACCTTCCTGTGACGTCGTTTTGGTGGGAGATATGTGGTATCATCAGCATCTTTTTTAACGTTTACAGGGACCCTTTGTGGGCCGACCATCCTCAAGGCTCGGTGGTACTAAAAAAAGTATGCCTAGAGTCTAGACCATGTCGACACTCAACCTTTTGTGCAAGTAGGAGGTTTTTTTTTTTTTTTTTTCTGAACCCAGCAACAATGCAAATGTCATACAGTGTTCAGCTCTCATGCATGTACTGCCTCACTTCTAAAGTGTATCCAATATGGTTTTTGCTTCTACAGAATTCAGCTCAACTGCTTCTCAAGAAAGGTAATTGCTTCAACTTGACTGAAATTGCTGTTTTTACTTGCAAAAAGCTCTTTTATTACGCGGTACCTTTGTTGGGTGTGCTTTAGCTGATGTTGTATGCTTGCTTATTGAAATTCGTAAGAGTGGCTTGTTGGGTTTCAGAACAGGTTACAAGGAATGATCTTTTCTTCTTTTGATGTGTAAAGAAACGAGCTTTAGAGCTGTCCTGTTATCGCTAGAGTACTGAAATCTTGTGCGAGTCTGGAGGGCATTAGATTTGGGGATGTCAGTTCGTTTTCACGTGCTAGACATTGGTTGAACACAATTTTTTTTTTCTTTCTAGTTACTCTAATGCATGCGTATAACGAAATCTCGTAGGAAGGAAAACTCTCTAAGACTATTTTGAGTTGGCCAATGCACTTATGTCTCCCGGAAAAAATTGTTGAATATGTGCAGTCAGGTACTGGCAAGAAGGCAATGAGTATGCTCACAGACATACTTGGATGGCATGTCCAGGCAACTGAATCTTGACTTATTCTTTGTGCTTATGCTTGTTTAATAGCTATTCAGGCGGGAACTTGGATTCATGGCTTGTCAACAAAACCAACATAAATTTGCATGCCAGCTGTGGAAGCATTAATATGCTTGTTTACCATTTTAGTGGTGGTTAAATATGAAGTTTCATGGAATGCTATGATCTCAGAAATCCCATCTGTGGTCTGAGCAGGGATGATCTGAAAGTTACAAAAGAATGCAGGTGGCGAATTGTAAACCAAACAGGTTACCTTTTGTTGATGTCCTATCAGCATGTATCAGTACTGTTTGATTTAGGATTGTGATTGTCAGATCTAATTTTCCATCAATTGGTCTTTTACTTTTTATTGAAATATTGATCAGTTCTGTATTTTCAACTTAATGATTAGATAACTGATGGATGATGATATTATTTTAACCTTTCTACTTAGTCTGCGTGTATCCACTTGTTCTGTTTTCATTCCAGGATCATGAGATCTACTATAAAATTTTGATAGAGTTCTGAACTATATCATATTCCTGCAGTTATAAATTACTCCCTATACCTAGAGATGTTGTGAGTACCTTATTGACGTAGATATCAGATGTACTATTGTTCAGTGACCCTTTATCTTCTTTAGTAATTGTATGCTTGCAAATATTACTTCAAAGCTTAGCTGCTTGCAAGAAACAACTGCCTCAAGACTATGCTCAAATTGCTGATAATTGTACAATAACAACAACTCGGTAAAAGTCCTGTTGATACGCGAGATTTGGAGAAGTCCAGTAGTATACAGCTTTACTCCTAACTGGTAGATAGGTTGTACTTTGTTAAAACAATATGTAAAGCCTTAGAAAATTTTGTAGTTTGACTTGTAGCTCTCAAGATCATCAATGTTCAGGGGAATTTTTTTTTCTAAAGTATGACTGGCTGCAGTTCTTCAAAAGCAATTCGCCCCTTTATTACCGTCAATTGCTAATTAAGTATACAAACACTTC
>JANPWU010000003.1:8352017-8363429 GCA_024707465.1 Erythroxylum daphnites
ATAACAATGAAATACCTTATACCACATTAATTATTTGATAATTAAAGTAAATATAATTCATGGATGTAAGTATTAATCAGTAATAAAATTAACGACTAATTCAAAAAATAATTTATTAATAACAAAAACGATACTTAATTTTAAAAGTAAAGTCTAAGGTTATCCTTACTTCAATTTCAGAGTCAACTAATTAATAATTTCAATTTCTCCTTAATTGGACTTCCGGACCTAAAATTTACAAATTTTTATTAGACTAATTTACCAAAAATTTCTTATCCAATTACACTAATAATCTAACATTATTCTCTCTTCCAATTTATTCTTAATTATAAAAATATTGTCCTTACTAACCTAATCTTCATAATTACAAAAATGCTCTTAACTAATTAAAAGTACATTTTACCACTTTTATTTCAATTAATACCGAAAATATCCTTCTTACAACAAAATTCTACATTTACCCTTAAATTTTTTTTCACTTCCCATTCTGCCCTCACATGCAACTTAAATGTCAAATTTACGCTTAACTTTTTGCACTACCCATTATGCCCTTTACATGCAACTTAAATTACAAATTCACCCTTAACCTTTTGCACTTCCCATTTTACCCCTACATGCAACTTAAATTTTGAAGACAATGCCACCATCATCACCCTCTCCTCTTTCTCTCTCTTTTTTTATTTCATCAATTTTTAACCAGATTTTCTTCACTTTTCTCCCTTCACGCAACTTCTAAAAATTATCCCAAATAACCACAACATGTAATCTAACTACAAACTAGTGTAAGGTAATCAAAATCACACAAATAAAGACACAAAATAGTTGCTCAAATTTTTACCAAGTGAGGAATTTTAGAGTTGTGAAGCTCCACAACTTCGTCCAAGGTTTTTGCAAAACAAACAAAATGAAGGAACCTATAAGGAAAATGTTACATGCAAAATAAAGAGGTACATTTTGATACACTCGTAGCTGAAAATTTGAGAGAAAATGAAGCACAAAATGAAGAAGGTGGTGTTGTTTTTTTGGTGCTCTTTTTGTTTTCCAGATTTTGCCCGTTATACAACATATTAGTTATAGGCTTGAGTTGTAGTTTTGATTTAATTAGCTTTGTATGCTTTACAAATCTACTTGAGAATGGTAAAATTAGGATTTTTTTTCCTTTTCAAAAGCTTTAAATAGTTCTAAATCGGGCGCTTGGGATGTGGGAGGGAAGAGTAGTGTTGAATATTAGTGGAACTTCTTATCATTGTTTTATCTACAATACTTCTAATGTGTTAATTAGAATCTAGCCTGAGTTGCTCAGACGGATCCAAGGTCTAATTGAAAATACCTAAATTTGAGTTCATAGGTCGGTTTATTATTATCCTTAATTTTTAATCACAGTAAAAAAAGATTTAAATATAAATTTATTAAATTTATACCCAGACTTCGTGTCTTAGTAGGATTTCTACTTAATGTTGTTGTTGTTATTATTTATTAAATTTATATATTTAGCTTATTAAATGACTTTTTATACTCCCTCCTATTCAAAATAAAAGTCGTTTTAGAGGGATGCACACTTATTAAGAAAGTTAATGAAATGTTTGATATACCCCTATTAATTGCATGTTGAAGTGCCTTTAAAATATAATTTGTGTAATTAAGATGTGAGAAAAACTAAAGGGTAATTTTAGAAGTAAAATCATAACATGCATGAAAAGTCACGAACGACACTTATTTTGAATAATTAAAATTTCTCTAAAACGACTTTTATTTTGGATAGGAGGGAGTACTATTTTAAAAAATTGTAATATTAAAAAACATTTTATTAAAAAATTTCAAATAATTATATGATAAACATGTAAAAGGAATTTATATGATTGTTATTACTTGATTTAATTGTGATTTTTGTTAAAGAAATCTTATAAAATTTTAATTTTGATTTTTATATTATAAAGTAATTTTTAATTAAACGGCGAGAAAGTGATGAAATAATAAAATAGTTCCAAGTCTAAAAAACACAAGACTCCACGTAACCTAAACTGTGTCTGAGACTGAGACCACACCAAAACGGTTGTCCAAGGCTTGACGCCGTTAAAACAGTTTAACGATTTTGAGATTCTCGTCTCAAGCTCGTGACTACCACCAGTCGTTTTCAGTTCTTTCCTTCTTTTCATATTTTGAGAAAACAGCACAATATCTCTGGCGAGAACTTCCAATCTCGCCGGAGATTCTGTTGCCCGCCGGGAAATTCACAGTTTCCGGCGAGAGAAACCACTTAGAGGGAAGGAGGGAGAGTTTAGAAGCAAGAACAATGGACGTGTGGAGAAAGAAAAAGAAGAATTTTTTTAGAGGGAGAGGAGAGAGGAAGTTAACGTGCAATGCAGGGAAAAGGGAATCAAAGCAAGTTTTGGAGGAAATTACACGGCACATATGCCAAGAAGATCGATGATACCTTCTTCATTCAATTTTCCATGCCTTATGGCGTAATTTATTCGATTTCTAGCTCTCTCTCTCTCTTCCATCAAGCTCTGTTTAAAATCTTTCTTTAGCTGTGTCCCTCCTCTCCTCTATCTGAATTCAGCTTCCCTCTTATTTTTCTCATAAAGGTTTGTTCTTTACGCTTGTTTCCATTTCTCAAGCTTTGCCCTTTTGTCTCTGATCTCTTCTCAATCTTCTAAGATGCCAACATTTCCTCGTTCCTTTTCTCTCGAACTTGTTCAAGTTTGAAGCTCTTTTTAAATGTTTTTTTTCTTGTTAATGTAATGGAGATTTGATCTTTGTTGTTGGGTTATGATTCTAATTCACCTTTTCGGGATCTCTCTGTCACGAAATTTGCAATTAATGTGGTGAGGAGTAGTTGGCAATTGTGTCTTTATGATTGTAATTTATGTGGTATTTGAGCTAATAAGCGGTATTGGTGTAGCTCCCAATCTTTTATAATAAATGCTCGTCAATTTTGCTCTAAACATGTTAACACATACTTTTCATGCGTAATAGATTCTAAGCTAGAAATAACTTTGGAGATTTTCTTGAGCGTCTTTTAGTAAGAATTAGTGATACGGATAATTCTAGTCTTCTTTAAGGCTGCTGCGTTGGAGTTGAGTTGGATTGTGTCACTTTCCTAATTTTCTTTCAGAGTTTTCCTCTTTAGGATTGTCTTGCAATGGTTTGAATCACTTGCCTAATTCTCTTTCAGAGTTTGGGAATCAGTTTTTTTTCTTGTTTATTTGTGTGAGAGTATATAGAGGATAATTCTATTATTTTAAGGCTTCCGTGAGTTGACTCGTTTGAATCACCTACCAAAGTTACTTGCAGAGTTGTCCTGTTTTGGAAGAACTTGTGGAGCTATACAGAGAGGCTTTGCATGCAGCATTTGAGCACAGCATATCTTCAAGGGTTCATGAAATTTTAGATTTTAGGGTTCATTGTCATGCCTTCTAAAGTTATGGACTTCAATGGTACTTTTTCCTCATCGTCCTTCTTCTCTGAGGATGTACCCTTTTCCACCAAGGTACTGCTTGCCTTAAGTTCCCTTCCATTGCTTTAGAATAGTTCTCTCTCTCTCTCTCTCTCTGTCCTCCCCTACCCCCGGCCCCGTCTTTTCTATTTTCTGATAGGTTTTCAGGTGTTGCTGCTATGGAGTTCATCTATGATTATGTTTTTGAACGAGAAAGAGAATTAAGATATATTAGATGCTTTTCTGAATCTTACTCATACCTTCTTGTTTTTTGCACTCTGACTGAACAGGTGGGATTTTGGAATTCTGATACAGTGCCTGATCATCGTGGTGAGTATATGTGATATTGTCAAACGGGGTTTGTTTATTTTGGTTATATCTAGATTTTATTCTCTTGCTCCATCTTAAGCTTTCCGTTGCATGGTTTTGTTTAGATGCCTGTATATGATCTTTAAACTGTTCAAGTGCTATCTTAATTGCTTTCGAGGGTTTTTCCAGCCTCTACACCCCAAGATGCAATTAAGATTATGTCCATCTAGATTTATGCAGCCTGGACCATTTTGTTGAACTCCTTAGGTCGATTAAGTTGGATGAATTTAGCTTTTATTTATTCACCGAAGATTTTTTTTTTAATTTTCCAATTGTAATGAAGATATTTTTAAAATTTTCTATCCAATTGTAATAAATGAACTTACCTGTGAGCTGTTAAATAACCACAGATCTTAAATCTTGGATCTATAGATGACTGCTATGGTATTAATTGAGGTACGAAAGATGTTAGACGTATATGTCAGTTAATAAATATGGATTTATTATCCCATCATTATTAAGTATGGTAAAGATATCTTTAATTCTGATTATCATTCTTCCTTTGGATCTTACTGAATATACCTTACTGCTGCTAGATGAAAATGCAGTTATTTACGTCTTATATGGCAATATTTTTAATAGTTTAAGTGATGAAAAGGAGAGAAGGAAGAAACGACAAAACTGCAAGATTTGTGATTCTTTTTAATAATCTTTAATGCATTTTAGAAACACTTTTCTGCATAAAGTCTAACATTCCTTCCATCTGCTATCCATGCCTATCATTGCTGCTGAATTGATAATATGTGATTGGTCAACGTCTTTTCAATACCTTGTTATCGATCTCAGCCATTCATGCAGTACGGAAAAGTGAATTTTTACTGGCAATAAATGTTGATGCCAATTGGTATTTTTATATAACCAGTATTTTATAGAAACTAAAGTTTGCTTTCCTGGATGATTAACAATTCATATGCTTTTGAGCAGCCATTATTAAACCTGTTGCTTCATCATCCTTGGAGAAACTTGTAACAGTGGATTGTGATTTGGGGAAGTCGATTGAACATTCTCAACCAATTGTCGCATTTGACCAAAAAACGACCCATCCTGAAATGGGAGCAAAGGCATCAATGGGCCAGTCGACGTTGATAAGACCCATGGATCATGACTCTTTAGACTTGCAAGCGACATCTTATTTTTCAGGAAGTGGCAAAGTGAACATAATGGCAACCGAGAACGAGAATAGTCTTTTTTCAAGTTCACTATCAGAATTATTTAATAGAAAGTGTATGCCTCGTCCCCTAGTGTTCCATGGATTATTTATGAGTTTGTGTGTGTAGGCCTAAGCTAAATATGATTGCCTTTTTGTATTTATATGCATGTTGTTCTTGTTGCAGTGACAATATCTTCAAATGCTGCTCCATATGGTCATTCTGTTAGAACTGTTGCCTCCACCTTTGAAGAAGTCTCTTTTGAATCCCTCGAGGAAATTGAAGCTCAAACCGTTGGAAACCTTCTCCCCACTGATGAGGAATTGTTTGCTGATGTGAATGATGGTCTAGGTTTCAACCAACCTAGTGGAGTAGTAGGAGATGATGTTGAGGATTTGGACTTTTTTAGCAGTGTTGGAGGAATGGATCTAGGAGATGATGGTTCTATCTCTCAGAATGATTCTGATTTTTCTCGAGTTACTCATGGTCAGCTGAGGAGTAACAGTCTGATAAGTGAACAGCATCCATTTGGTGAACACCCTTCAAGAACACTATTTGTAAGAAACATTCATAGTCATGTTGAAGATTCCGAGTTAAGGAACCTGTTTGAGGTGTTTGTTTCTCCATCTGATGTTTTAGCTTGATTTTGTATTTATTTTTTCATTTTTGTCTTAGACGAACATTTTACCCACTACATCGTTTCATGCATTAAACATGCAGCAATATGGAGACATTCGCAGGCTTCATACAGCTTGCAAGAGTCGAGGTTTTGTGATAATTCACTATTATGATATACGAGCTGCCAGGAAAGCAATGAAAGAACTCCAGAACAGACCATTGAGGCATAAAAACCTTGATGTCCATTACTCAATCCCAGAGGTGAGCTTATGTAGCCCTTGATTGTGCATGATTCTGTTTTCATTAGTTTGTCATCTTATTAATTGCTATCATGGTGGCAGCACAGATGTAGAATTAGGCTTGTGTTGCTTTTGGAAGTTCTAAGTTAGAATTGCTATTCTTTTATGTATTTTTATTGATGAAAATGCAGAAATCTTGATCCATGACTCCTCCATCTCTGGTAATTTTGTCAGGACAACCCCTCAGAGAGAGATATCAATCAGGGCACTCTTGTTATATTCAGCCTGGATTCTACAATCTCAAATGATAGACTTCGTAAGATTTTTGGTGTCTTTGGAGAGATCATGGAGGTAAGGTTGTTTGTTGAAAATAAACTGAACTAAAATATTTCAGAGTAAAGCATGAAACTATGTTGTCCTTGTCTGTGCAGATTCGTGAAGCTACAAACAGAAATGATGACAAGTTAATTGAATTTTATGATAGTAGAGCTGCAGAAGCTGCTCTGCATTCATTGAATGGGAGTGAGCTTGATGGAAAGCATATTAAGCTTGAGCCATACCGGATGAGAGATTCAAAACGCAGGTAACCATCCTAATGCACTTATCATAGATTTCACATCCATTTCTTCCTCATTTTACTATTTTCACTCATTATGTATGTACTATTTGCATATCCTTTCCTCCTTTTAAACAATGTGCTTGGGAGGATGAAGTATCAGAAACCCGTACTTTTCTGGCAGAAAAGACCTATCCTTCTTTTCCTAGTCACATTGCCTTTCCATAGAGCACATTTCCCTTTACTTGGCAAGATCCAAGACAGGACATATGTTCACATATTTTACCACTCTTAACTTGAGTTCTTTGCAGCTGATCAATATTTGACTATGTGCTAATTTCTACCATTGAATTCTTTGTTTGTAGTTTGATGCAACAGATGCCTCTTAAATTGGAACGGGATGATTATGGCACCTATATGCTTGAGACTAGCCCCTCCAATAACCCAGCGATGAGATTCTCTGGTATGATCTTTATGTAGCTGTTGAGATAGTTCTGCTGTTAAATGTCAAATTCGTTGTTCTCATGAAAGACTGTTAACAGTACGGCTAAATGTATCCAATAGCATGTGTAATGGAACAATTTTGGGTGCAACCTCTGTAATGCAAACTCAATATTTGGAACCTGCTTTTCATCATGGGATCTCTTCTAGTGTTCCTAACAGTTTCTCATCTCTTTTGGGAATTGAATCAGCTGGTAATTGTACTGGATTTGCCGAGGCTAGTCACTCAAATGGTCAATTCAACTTTGATGTTTGGTGCACACGAAAGTTCCATCCTCATTCTGTTCCAGAATATCATGACAATTTAAATAGGGGTGCTGGTTGTGATTCTCATGGAGCCATACCTGCAAGCATCAATTTCAGTCGACATGAAAGAATCAGTAACAAACAGTCATTCAGAGTTGGTAAACATGGGCAGTTGGTTGAATTTAATGACAGAGGTAAACTTCTTTATCAGTATACGTGACCATTATGTTTTCTGTGTTTTCCACCTCTCCTTTTCTAGGGATGCTGCATGTCCTACCAAGGATACCTTAAAATGCTATAGTGATGATCCACGAAAATAGGACAATGAAAGTTAGCTCATGAAAGTGAACCTTTTGAACTGCATCATCTACCCTGTTCGTAGATGTGCTGATTTTGCTCCTATGACAGGATTGATAGGCTTGATTTCGGTTTGTAGAAGTTCTTTCCTACCTTGTTAACACTTGTGGAAGTTCTAACATATCACAGCGTCTGTAATCTTCTTATGTGGCATTATAAGGAAATGAATTAACTATATTCCTAATTTTTCCTAGATCTCTATTGAATGTAAGCTAACTTTGGTAGCTTTTCATCAGTATGATGAAAGTTTGATCTTATGAAGCTAGCAATCTGAACTGTTTTACTCAGTCCTAAGGAACTTGGTTTCTATCAAGTTTCATTTTCGTAATATTTATTGATTGCCTGGCATTTGAACCAGTGTTTGGATCTCTTGGTAATGACACCTCTGTTCTGGGACGTCACTATACATGGGGCAACTCCTATCACTCCCAATCTTCAAGCATGATGTGGCCGAATTCACCATCATTTGTCAATGGCATTTCCATGGCTCATGCTACTCCAACGCTGCATGGACCACCTAGGGGGCCACTGCCTATGATGAACCCAGTTCTGCCCTTAGATAACCATTACGTAGGCTCAGCACCAACAGTCCCTTCTATTTGGGATAGACAATATGCATATGTGGGGGAATCTCCAGAGAATTCTGGTTTCCATCCAGGTTCCTTTGAGAGCATGAGAATCCCAAGTAACTCACTGTTGGCCCATAAGATTATGAGACCTCAACTGCATCCCCAAAGGTCATTGGTGTTTCCTGCACGGGTTCAAATGATTCCCATGGTCAATTCGTTTGATTCTACTATTGAGCGCCCTAGAAGTCGTCGAAATGAAGGCAATATTAATCAGGCTGACAAGAAGCAGTATGAACTTGATATTGATCGCATAATGAGAGGGGAAGACAACCGGACTACCCTTATGATAAAGAACATTCCTAACAAGTATGTGGTGCACTGTGAAGATATCTTCTGAAATTCTAATTCCTCATCCATGAGTTTGATAATTCTTGGAAAAGCTCTATATTCTCATGAGATTTTAGTTTATGATAATATACATGGGCTAACATGGTGGTGATCACAGGTATACTTCCAAAATGCTTTTGGCTGCAATTGATGAAGGCCATAAAGGAACTTACAACTTCATTTACCTGCCCATTGATTTTAAGGCAAGAGCAATTATCTTTGCACCAGCTTCCTAGGAAATTTGAGAACTCTGTTTATTCGTGGGGAGAGCAATCCCCTTTTTTACTGCACTTCTTAATCATATTCGTTGACTTAGCTTCTCATTTTTCAGAATAAGTGTAATGTGGGATATGCCTTCATCAACATGATTGATCCCAGTCACATAATACCATTTTATCAGGTTAGTTTTTATGTAAAGCTTCAGATTCATTAGAACACAAAAGTCTAAAGCCATAAATTAATAAATTTAAACCAAATTAGATAATTCCACAAGCTCTAAGATTCTAGTTTATAGACAAAACTGAAGCTGAAAGGAAAAACCCAAAATCAACTCTTTGGCAGGCATTTAATGGAAAGAAATGGGAGAAATTCAACAGTGAGAAGGTTGCATCACTTGCTTATGCTCGTATACAAGGAAAAGCGGCTCTGGTTGCACATTTCCAGAATTCTAGTTTGATGAATGAAGACAAGCGATGCAGACCCATTCTCTTCAATACAGATGGCCCCAATGCTGGTGACCAGGTAAAATATCAGAACATAATGATTTCGCCTCGTTCTCTGCAAAACACATAAAACAGAAGCTGAACATGTCTAAAACATTCTAGTCCACCCAAAGAGGAAATATTTATGATTCACATATCAATAGGGTAGAGGAGTTGAAAAAGATTAACATAAGGAGCTTTTTTCTTTCTGCAGGTTCCATTCCCAGTTGGAGTTAATGTTCGAAGTAGACCTGGGAAACCTCGATCAAGTACCTGTGATACTAACCAGCAAGAAAGTTCACCAAACTTTGGCAACATGGTGGATACTCCAGTTGAGGACAACTCTTTTTCAAGTTTTGAAAAGGAGTCTGACTAAGACTAAGCGTTTCACTTGTTTCGTGGACACTAACCTCGTAGGACTGCGTACTTACAGATGATGTATCTTGAGCTTGTTAATTGAAAAGGAACCTTTGTTCTACTTTTGAGAACCCTCAGAAAAACTTTAGATAGGATAAACTAAAGCTAGATATCAAGGTTTTTTTTTTTTCTCCTGGTCCCTTGGATTTTTCATATTAATCTTCTGAAGAAAATAGTGGAAGAAGCATTTAGGCTTCAAATTTTTGGATGTTCACGAGTGTTACAAATACTAAAGGGGGTGTCTTTTATTGTCATTCCTCAGGCATATGCCAATATACATGATTCTGTACTTAATTATTCCTGGGATTCCTTGTTCTGAAGATTGGGCTCATCTATATGAACAGATAAATATGCTTTTTTTTTCTATGGGTGGTTCATAATTCATGATCTGACAACTAGGTCATTGAAGGTAGAGAGGAATAGTGATGAATGTTAGGATTTTGGTTGGTATAACTTAATCTCTATAAGACATTAAAAAAAATGATACTGTTGAGCAGACATTAGCAAGCGTTCCAACTCTAGAGGCAGGATAAGGGGCGGATAACTCAAGGCGCAGGTGAGTTGGTGTTGGGGCTCTCCTGGCTTAAGTGAGGTTGTGGGTTCGAACTCCCCTCATGTATGGACTATGGAGCTGTTTAAAACTTGAGGTCAGAGCTTTGCTTCTCGTAAGGGACCTATCCGATTCGAGCGGGGATTAGTCTGAATGTAACTGATTTAAAGATGTTTTCTCATAATTAAGACTCGCTTAAAATACTTCGTGAAAAACCCAACAAAAAAACAAAAAAAAAGGACAAGGGGCGGACTGGTGTGGTGGGAACATCATTGTTTTGCGTGCCTTGTCTTGTGCTTATCTACCCTTTGCTGGCAGTGTTTCTTTATGCTACACGATGGTAATTACGTTACCAAGAACTTGGTAGAATGTAGACCAAATTAATGGTCACATTATATATATATTATATTTCTTATTTAATAGTTAAATAAACCTGTTTATTCTGATTAATTAAAAGTTTTAGATATATAAATTAGTCATCTTTCTATTATTTAAGGTAATAAATTATTTTTTTATTAATTTTCTGTAACCCCAAAAGAGTCGAGAGAGAAATCAATTTTAACAAAAAATGCGATAAAGTTTCTCGATCTTTTTTTAATGATGACATCTTTTTCATCAGGTATTCAATATTATACTCTTATGATTTGTAACAATTGTTTATTTAAGATCTTAAATTTATGAATGTCATTTTTGATAATATTATAAAAATCATATTTTTACATGTAATATCAGAGCAAGTGTTTTTAATAAATAATTTATTTATCTATTTACTATAATTATTTGATGATAATTGTCAAATATTTTGACGTTGGAAGAGTTTTGTGATTATTTATTAATGGTTTCTATTTAATTAAAAAATAATACGTTAGAAATACCAATGTTAAATCTCATACGTGTAAGACTTGTTTTTCTCAGTTGTTGAATTCTACAAGAAGTATGACTCTAAAATTGTACTGCAAGTACAACTTCAGATAATGTTAAACATAAGGAAGAAAACAAGCATAACGACGACCTTATTGAGATCGAACTTAGCTCTCCGCTACTAGATGACAACAGATTATCATTGTAGATTTCACCATAATGATTACCAGCATTCAAATTTCATGTTAGTTTCATGCATATTATTATTGAAATTTAAAATTATGTGTCATGTGTTAAATTTATGCATGACATATAAAAGGATAACTTGTTAGTCACTAAAGTCAGGGGCGAAGCCAGAAAGTTTGCTCAGTGGGGGCAAATATAAATGTATTCATAAATGTAAAATACATATTTCATTAAACATCTAATCATACAATACAAAGACAAATAATTC
>JANPWU010000003.1:8572955-8584919 GCA_024707465.1 Erythroxylum daphnites
TGGTTTTGAACATTCTCTTAGCTTTGGTTGCTTTTTATCAATAAAATCTGGCCAGATGGTATTAAAATAAAAAAAAAGAATAACTATTCTATTTCTTGAATCAAACAACTGGAAATTAGCTTAGCTCCTGGACTTATAATCCTAATGATTCCAAAATAGATTAGCCGCTCTGACCCACTTAATGGTCCTTAATGGATCCTAAAATGTGACCCACTTATTGGCTCATTAATAGAATCATTGCTAGGGTCCTAAATGCTTTGGTGAGGTATTTTAAATTTAACATGAACATGTCTTGTTTAATAGAGGGTGAAGCAAACCTATAAAATAACATATTTGAAATAGTTAGATTTATAAATTATTATTGAGTTTATATTGAAAAAATAGGTTATATATATATATATAGAGAGAGAGAAAGAGAGGCTTAATAGATGCAACTTTTATTTAAGCTATAATTATAAATATCTTATTTTATGCAATAGAGAATTTTGAATGGATATTTAGTGAATGATTTAAGACTATAAAAATGTAAACAAATACCTTATTTATTTTTAATATTTTGCCTAATATTTATTTTTGTTTATTGAATAGTGTTTGCTAAGAATTTATAATTTATTTATATGATGGAAATAATCAATATCAATAAATAATGACTCAAGTTCTATTTAATTAGATTTCTAATTTGAATTTAATTTAATTTAAATTTAGTTATATTAATTAGAATTTAATAAATAAAAATTTGTATTGCATGTGAACTTACAATGCCTAAGAATGGTTGAAATAGTTTTTGTAGGCATCGCTAGTATAATTTTAACATCGACACCACTGACACTTTCATCAAATCCTGTGTTGTCCAACTTAGTTTAAGTTTGAAACAGTGAAACTTAAATTAAATTTGTCTAAAATTAAATTTTAATATTTAATTTCAATTAAACTTAAATTGGACTCAATTTAGTCTTTGTTTTTCAATCTTTTCGAATTTTAATTATGAGTTATGTTGTTTTTTATTTATAAGAGCTTTAGTTGAAGTAGGAGTTATGTTGTGTGTCGAATAAATGTAAGCTAGTGTTGGAGCATGAAAAATTGTACTGGTTACTCTAATTCGGTAGAGTAGAAGCAAAACGTGAGTCCTTCAACATGAAGTTGTTGAGCTCTTACAAGGAGATAGATATACTTAACGTTGATTACTATCAAACTCTGTATATTGAGGATGAGTTTAAAATTTTCAAAACTTAAATCAACCCCCGTTGAACTATTGATAGTTTTGGCAGCACAGCCTGGTGGTCAAGAAGTCTGGAAACTATTTCACAAAGAAAACGATTCGGAAAAGCGTACTCCAACGTTTTTTAATCTGACATATAATTGCAAATATCTTATTTTATGTAAGAACTCTGAACGGAGTTTTCAGTGAATGATTTAAGACCATAAAAATGTAAGCTTAAGTGCTATTTGATTTGATTTTATTGTTTCATATTTTATCTTTTTAATATTTAGGTTGATATTTAATTTTGTTTGTTGAATAGTATGTGGTAAGAATTTATATTTTTGAGTTAACTAAAAAAAAAAAGCTCAAATTTTAGTCAATTTTTTAATTATAGCCTAAATTTTAAAAAATAACAATAAAATGCTTAACTTTTCAATTTTTTTCAATTATAGTCCGAATTTCAAAAGATAACAATAAAATACTCAGACTTTCAATTTTTTTCAATTATAGCCCGACGTTAATTTTTCTGTTAAGTTTGATGGCGTAACTTACTACATCTTTCAGAAACCTTAACTATTAATACACGTCAGCCAAAATTAACACGAGAAATGAAGTTTAATAAAATTACGTCATTTCATCACATAATTAAAACGACATTATTATTTTAAAAAGACCTAAATCAAATTACTCATCCTCGACGACCTTACGGTTTGATTTTAGTTTTTTTTCTTCTTCATTTTCAGTTTGTTCTCTCAATGCCCTCATCCTTTTATTTTCATATTACGTAACTCCGATGCCTTCACACTAAGGACATCAAGAAAACGAACTAAAAACGAAGAGCTTACTGGTGCAGTATGCTATAATGCGAGAATGATTTGAGGCGTTAAAAAACAAATAGAACACAAAGGGCTAAGGGCTGATGGAAAACAACAGATAACATCAAGTTAAAATTGAAAATTTAAGTATTTTATTATCACTTTTAAAAGTTTGGACTAGAATTGAAAAAAAAATGAAAGTTTGGACATTTTATTACTACCTTTTAAAGTTCGGGTTATAATTGAAAATTTGATGAAAGTTTGGACTTTTTTGTAATTAACCCTATATTTTATTTAAATGGTGAAAATAATCAATAACTCCGAATAATGACTTAATTTTTATTTAATTAAATTTTTATTTTGATTAGTGATTTCGTTACACTTTATAAATGCATTTTAAAGTTCGGTGCAATGTTCTAGTTTATGGCATTCTGATTTTTTTGTTGGAAGTACCTGTGGTTAAGTTGTTGAACCTAAGCCTGTAATGCCTACAGGTTCTTGGAGAATGATGAAAATGGAAATGCTGTACTACACAAGATTAATAAAAGTATCCAAAATGAACTCCAAGTTTTACTATTTGTTTATCAGACAGCCTTCTCCTTTGGAAATTTGATACTGTAGTAGCAAGTTGTTTGGTGACAAGTTTTAAACGTTATATTCAACAGCCATATGATTTTTCGATACTTATTCTTTTAAACTTCTGAATGGAGTTGCAGTAACTTGAATTTACATGGTTGTTTTCATGGATATAATGATTATAAATGGAGCTCAAAGTGGCAAAAATTTTCTTACGTGAGAACCGATATCTGATTGTAAGCTGAAGTATTGGTAGGAAATATTGAATCTAAGTTATATGCTCTAGGTTGTTCAATTTGATTGAAATGACTTCTTTTATGGCATGGAGAGATGAAGCCATTTGATTATGAATGGAGCTCAAAAGCAGTAGTTTACACCTTTTAGGGGTAAAGAGTGAAAACCATCTTGGGAATGTTGGGTATTTGTGTTAACTATTCAGGTTGTTCTATTTTGCTATTAGCTGTAGTATATATGTTGCGTGCTACTTTTTATGACATGAACTTATGGTGGTGACTAGTCCAGAGCTTAACAACTGAGATAGTTACCTACCCGGCGTCATTTTGGGTAGGCATTGCTTCGCTTTGGAATAAAAATTTGTGGATTGTTGGCAGTACAAACATCTCCTGCTTTGACATTTGATTCTTTATGCCATATTTTTGGGGAATGAAGTTCACCCTTATGTTGACTTGACCTTAATACAGCCTAAAACAAAATTTTGGACTATGTTGGATGTACAGCGTAGTGGTCAAAAGTTTGGAAACTATGGAGGCCCTTAAATTACTGGTTCAAATAACCAGGGTTCATTTCTGAAATTTCATTTGAACCGCAGTTCAAATGAAACCCTGGTTAAATAACCAGAGTTCATTTAATTTGCAAATGAAATTAATTTCATTTGTGCGGTTCAAATGAAACCCTGGTTAAATAACCAGGGTCAAATGAAATGAAATTTCATTGAACTGCGGTTCAAATGAATGAAATTATTTGAACCCGTTCTTTCTCAGTGACAGATTGGCTATTAAAACATATCTATATTAATAAGTTTTTGTTTTTATTTTAAAAAATAAAAAATAAAAAATGAAAATTATAACAAGAAATTACAATTAGAACCAAACGGCCTGAAGTCTCTCTCTCTCTCTCTCTCTCTCCCTTTCTGACCTTTTCTCCTTTCTCTTTACATCCTCTCTAAATAAAACTTAATTCATTTTTAGATATATTAATTATTTTCATCATATAAATAAAATATAATTATTTAGCTGGCATTATTTAATAAAATATAAATATCAACCAAAATATCAAAACATAAAGAATAAAATAATAAAATCAAATCAAATAGCACGTAACAACTTTATTTATATTTTTGTAGTCTTAAATCATTCACTAAAAAACCTCTTGATTACAATTATACAATAGATTAAAAAGATATTTGCAATTATATATTAAATAAAAAAAGTTGTTTCTATTAAGATTGTTTATATATTTGCAATGATATATTAAATAAAAAAAGTCGACTCTTATGTTTTTCTTTCTCCCTTGTCTTCATCGACAGTCTCTTTAGTTTTTCTTTCTCCCTTCTCTACTTTTTCTCCTCACCTTTTCCCCTCTTTCTCTACCACCTCTCTACACAAGTAGTCCTTACTTATAGCTTTTCTTTGTAGAAGATCTTGAGTCCTGAGTCACCAAAATATTTCGGCCTTCCGCGGCACTTTCGTGTGAGTGCTAATGGATACCCGATCAGCAACCCCATCTCTTCGCCAGCAGCAACGTTGGACACAGTTTCCAATCCTTGTTTTCTTTCACACTCCCATTAGCTCCAACCGCTTCAAATCATATATATTAAATAAGTGTTTTTATTTTGGACCAAAATACTCTTTTTTTTAAAGACTTTTTTCGGTGAAGAAAAGTGTTTATTAATATCTCAAAAAGTTCGTCCAACCAGAAACTAACATACTTTTGTTGAACTACTTTTATTTTCTAGTCGTGGCTTGTGGTTGGATCATGTCCACGTTATATCATAGGTTGTATCAGTTTAATGCTAATTTGTCTTTCAATTTTTTTTTTGGAACAAAGAAATAGGGTTGGTCGTAATTAAGGAAACAGTTTCACTTTGGTTCTTTTTTTTTAGTTTTTAGTTTTTAGTTTTTAGATTTTAGTTTTTAGTTTTAATTTTATTTTTTGTTTTTTAAATAAGAAAAAAGTTGTTAAATAATTACATATTAAATAAAAGTTAAAGATAAATTATTTTAATAAATAAATAAATAAAATTAATTTATTTTAATATGTTACATAATATTTATTAATAAATTATTAGCAAAATTATTATATTTTATTAAAATAAATAATTTAATAATTAAGATTTTATGTTATTTTATTTTAATGTATATTTTTGATTACAAAAGAAAATTTTATTTAAAATTTATATATTTTAAAATTAAAATTTAATATTTTGATTAGTTACTAAAATTAAATTAAATTATTTATAATTATTATTAATAATTAATATAAGTAATTAAATATAATATTTAATTAAATTATTCATGATTCTTATTAATAATCAATATTAAATAATATATATTTAGTTAATAAAAACTTAGGTTGTGAAAAAAATAGAGTTAAAAAATTAAAATATATTTTTTAAGTTATAAGTGGAATAGATTATAACCAAAATATAAATAAACGGATTTTTTAATTAAATTTGATTATCGAAAAACAAAAAATTAAAAACACCAATGAAAACACCAAAATATAAATAAAAGGTTTCGATTAGCTCAATCATGGGGAGGCCTTGTTAGGGCTATTTGTGCTAATCTTAAGCAGTATAGATCAGTAGCCCAAATATAGAAGCAGCACTAAGTTTTATTAGGCCTTAAACACAGTGATAGACAAAATTGAGCCCATAAATTGCAATGGAAACAAACACTGCCACCAGACCTAAGGAAGTTGGGAGCTAGAGGGAGATAGCCACAGAGATGGCGGGGTTTGGTGCATTTTGGGGAACGAGAGTGATGGAGATAGTGAAGAAGCACGACTCAGGTGGTCTCGTTTGGAAGAGGATTAAGCTTACCTCTACACGTAAAGCCAATGCCAAGAAACGCCTCCGACGCGTTTGGCAGGTTTTTCCTCTTCTGTTTGCTGTTCCTTGATTCAGTTTCTGAAATTTTTTATTCATACTTCTCTCTGCTTGTTCAATGTTCTTTAATTTTGGTCGCCCAGAAATTATAAGTCTCAAACTTTTGTCCTTTTTAACCTTTTGTTGATGAATTGAGTTGGTTTTCGTTTCTCGTTAATTAACAGGCAAGAAACTACGTCTGGACGTTAATGTATTCTGAAGATTTTTCTAGTTGTTTTCCTCTTGATATTTGGTGAACCTTCCAAAATTTTGTTCTTTTCCCTTTTCTTGTTGATTGTAAGTTACTGGCTTAATTTAGAGTTGCTACTATAATATGCTATTTAATGTCATCTTCCCCCGAAGCAAAATATTTCTCCACTTGTTTTTATATGATATCTGGTAAACCTGAACGATTCTTTATTGTGAATGAAAGTAGCAACAACGTGGTTTCTTGTAGTAGAGTACCTTACTTGATGTTGGAATAATCTCTGAGCAGCCATATTCTGACCTGGATTTGTGTCAAACGAATCAATTATTTTGTTTGTGCTCTTTGAAGGGTTACTAACCATTGACTTGAAAACTTTATAAGAAATATTTGGAAAGAAGATAATGTAGAAGAGGCTGTCTTTCTTTTCCAGGGTATAGAAAACTCTCAGTTTTGTTTGATGCCATTACAAATAACAGTTACAATATTTCTTAACTATAATCTCAACTTACACGTTTGCAATATCAATTCCTTTTAATTTTTGCATCAACAGTCAGGATCTATTGTTATCATTTTTCTCTGAAATCTTTTAATTAGCATCTAGTCGCTCCTCAGTAATGTGATAACTACACTGAAAAAAAAAAGGAGACAGAAGAAGAATATTAGAATGAAATGGAGAGGAAACAAATGTCTCCTTTAATCCTGAGGTAAATTGCCCTTCAAAGTTGTGGGAAGTATTACTTTTAAGTTTTAAACAAGCAGGAGAATAAAAGGAGGATAGGAGAACGGAAGTAGGAAAAGAAACAAATAATTTTGATTTATATCATGCCTAAACCATAAAAAAAAAAGTGTTCATGACTCCTGGCTTAAAACATAAATGATTGAACTTTTCTGCCACCGTGAACTTGGAATCTTGGTTACTAACTGCCTAACTTCTTTACACCAAAATCAAGGTTTTGGGTGATTGAACTTTTCTGCCACCGTAAACTTGGAATCTTGGTTACTAACTGCCTAACTTCTTTACATCAAAATCAAGGTTTTGGGTGTATAATCTTAAAAGGACATACGCAGAAAATATACCATTATATGCTTTCTTTATAGCCTAGTCATTTGCAGTTATTAGGATAATAAGGTGACAAACTTCTTTAGACGAAGCATAACTACTAACTAGCATTGTCAAATTGAAGTTATACCTCTTAGCTTCCAATGTTATGCTTCGGGTGATCTCATGGAAGCCTTCTGCTAAAAAATTCTAATCTAGCCCCTTGTAGAATACCAAGTAAATTTGCTTATTGTTATCAAGTGACCAATGGTGATCTTATATGGAATGATTCAATATGCCCCTTTTGTCATATTTACTTTCATTGAGCTGTGTGTAAAAGTGCCTTCTTGTGTCCTATATTGACTTGAGGTAAGCAGGTTGCCCCTGGTGCTTATCGAAATTACTTTCCTTTTAAGATTATAGAAGGCTGTTTACCCACTGATTTCTGTTGTGCACAGTCTCTTAATTCCTTGGTGTATTTAAAATGTAATAATTTAAACCAGCAATATCATCTTTTTCCTGCAGAATGAGGCTGTTTTAAAGGCTTGTTCTGAGCAACCTCCCTCGAAAGGTTCAGGTGTTGCTGCTCTGAAAGTTGATGAGAGCGAGCCGAGGGAGTAAATGAGTTTGCTGACTTGTGTAGTCATAAGCATCAGGTATTGCTGCTCTGAAAGTTGATGACAGCGAGCCGAGGGAGTAAATGAGTTTGCTGACTAATGTGTAGTCATGAGCAGTAGGAGACCTCCTTGGATTCATTTTCGTTGTAGTTTTATAGCTGGCCACCATTTGGATCTTCATTTGACGAGAAAACCTATCTGCCTGTATCATTTTAATCCTTGGATTGTATATGACTTTGTATTGGTTGGGTTACATGCAATCAGCGTATCTACCTAAACTTGATGAGATTTCTATGACGAAACTGTAATTTGCCAATAAGATAAATAATTCTGGTTGGTGTGTGTTCCTGAATGACTAAGCTTCAAATGTTTGCAACGCGTAGACATTGGTAAGAAACTGTAATTGCTGTTCTCAGACAAATAAAGGTTCTGCATACTCATTTCTGACGGTCGGTGGAGTCAAAATATTTGACAGTATATTGTAATATGTCCCCAACTTCCTTTCAGATAGCATCCTAAGCCAGAGGTTTGATTCCAGTATGAAAATTGTTTGGGTTAGCGTTATATCTGTAACTATTGGCGTTTCATTGATCTAGCGTGTTTAAATCCGTGATGGAATCTAAATGATTTTTTTTTTATGTGGAATCTTTGCTTGCCCGGTGAGCAAGGTAGAAACTAGAGCAATGCTGACCCTTGTAATGAGAAGTGGTCCAGATTGGCATTGAAGAAAATTGGGACTGACTTGGAATATGGACAGAGGATGAGAGGATAGCCGAAAAGGAAGTTTGACATCTCTCATGGTTTCTCATCTGTGGGCCAGACGGCTGACAGTGACCCTGGAGCTATAGAAATAAGTAAATTATGAATCTAATGACCTCTTAGGTCGCCTGAAGCTAGATACATTAAGGAGGTCATAATTTAAAGTTGCATATTTACACGCAAGTCTGACATAACATGCCTGCCTTTCTAAGATTGTTCCTCATATCCTAGTCCAACATATGATACTTTCTTCGTCTTCTTCTTTGGCGGCTGATATATGCAACTGGAGATTTATGAACCATTTTGAGTTGTGGTTGTCAAGATATGTTGCTGCATATTTTGGCTACTTCTTGAAAAGCATATTTACTTTGCCTATACGGCAGCTTATGAAGAAACCACATTTATCAGGAAGCGGCAACTTGTTCCGTTGCCTTCCATCCGTGTTCCTTTTAATCCTGTCAGATGAGCTCATCGTCTAGAAAACCATTAATGCATGGAGTGGCCTGTCTTTTGGGTAAACACCATGAACCATTCATTTCCCAACTGTCTTTAGAACCCACTCGCTGAGGACACACGAGAATCCTGAACTCTCAAAATTTTATAAGATGGGTTGCCTTTTTGTGGAGCCAGTTACCTGCTGTAACTCATCAATCTTCAATAGCGGTTGAAATTGAGTAATAAAAAGAGATTGATGGTTTGTAAAGGTTGTACAGTTTTTTGTGGATTACATACCCTTTTTCCTCAAAAGAGATTAAGAAGGAAAAAAAAAAGGAGATTGATGGTTGGTTGTTGAGGATAGAGGGGTTATAGGGTCCGTCACTTATGGTTTAGGGACCCATAACATGCGTTGTTCGTCGACTACATTCATTGTTAATCAGACTATGGACTGGTGGAATGAGGTTAGAATATTGGAGACGTCGTTGTTGCAGAGATACTAAGCAACCCCTCCTACAATTGTCTAAGCAAAACACCATTTTAAAATAGATTGGTTGGTTTTGGAACAGGTCAACATAGACACACAAAATTAATGCATTAAATCCAATCGCTGTCTACAACTCCAAGGTATTATAGCAATTCTGCAATTTGTCATCTCTGATTGCCGACTAAGACACCCGTATAATTTTTGATTTCTTATGACTTAACGGGGTAAGCTGTCTCGCTTTCTTTTCTTTGTGTGATTGACCTGGCTGAAATTTATACCAGGTCCAGGTGAGCCTACAGATTTTTGTCTACATACAATCTTTAGTGTGTGTCTGCAGTCTACCGTGACGGCGTTCCCACGTGATTGACAAAATGATGCCCGAGTCAACAATCTACACAACTCAACCCATTCTCTAATCTGTTTTGTACTATGAAAATTAAAACCAGAAAACAGCTTATTTTGTATGGAGAAAAGCTGTAGCCATCCTGATATGAGAACGCAAAACATGTTAATCCTGATATCACAGTAGAAGTTCTTATTCTAGTTCAGCAAATTTTGTTTTCACTCTCATGCAACGCTTCACAATACAACTCATCTAACTTTCACGTTCTGGCCGCATGAGTTTGAAAGAATTTTATTGGTTATGACTACATGATCGTGTATAATACATAACAAAGTATAATATCATATGATAAGCTAATTAAATACAAGAAAAAATGTGACGTGATGAACTCCAACAGCTAAGCGATGCCAAAACAGCTATTTCAAGAATCTGTGGTCGGCTGATTATCAACTTGGTTTCTTGTTTAATACCTTCTTAATTATTATTTTAAGTTTGTATTTTCCTTCCTGTTATGGCTTGGCACTACCTCCATTTATGTATTGTCAAAGTTCATTCTAAGCCGTCCTTCTTGTCTCTGGCTAACACTTGGCGCTTCTGCAGAGACTTCATGTCAAAACCGCTTTTAACCTGTCTTAAGCATATGATATCATTAACATTTGCATCAGTTCAAAGCCGATCGTACAAGCTCAATTTTCCCCCCCTCCTGTTAGGATAAATAAATATATTAGGTGATTATCGTCACTAAGCAAGTAGCATTTGCATGTATGACATGTGTACTTTGTAATCCCATTTGATTAAGATTAATCAAGAGTATAGAACAATGGATTCGCAAGTGCTCAGCTTGATTTTGAAGTTAGCCGAAGTTGCAGATAGTTGGAAATTAAAGCATATACTGCATAGTACTGCTAAAACATACGTATGTTGCCTAACAATTTGGAATAGGAATAATTTTAATATTCAAGGAAGTTAAACTATCTGGTTATTACTTTATTCTGACATTAATCTCAAAACACTGAAAAAACTTGCAAAGTTGTAAGAAGTCACGAAGGACTTGGACCACAGCTCATCTTCACATACTTCTCTTGCTCAAGAGTCCTATCTAATTTTGATCAGTCTTTATCTACTCTCACCTACTGGTCTTGGAAATTCAATTTTCTAGTTTAACATTTGATCCTTTGTACGAACATACATACTATCTTCCTGCAACTTGTAGCCTGTGTGAGTACACGACAATGGCAGCGAATGTCGTAGAAAATTTTCCAGGAATGTCTGCTTCTTGAAACAATATTCGAACCATTTTCAGTGACATGTTGGAGTGTGTTTGAAGATAATGAAGTTAGAGATTCCATATGTGAAGGGGAATTAGGTTCTGTAAAGCAACAATTTCTCCTTTCTCTATAAAGAAAAGAGAAACTTCAAAGATTTTGTTCTAATTCTTCTGGTCCTGCTGAGAAAAGGAATTTCCTTTAAACAAAGTTCACGCTAAGAAAAACATACTTCTTTTCCCCTTCTATGGTCTTTCCACCTTTTGTTTTTCTTCCTTTCAGCTTTCGGATTGATTCTCTTGAAAATCATTTGCCTTTTAGTAAAGAACTAGCTCAGTATGTTAATGGAATGGCTAAGAGTTTGTGTAAACTTGATAGACGAAACAAATATGCGAAGAAAAGAGAACACATCAGTCACTTTGAAACATTTTGGGATTTGACTACAAGACCATCTGTTAACACCCTTTTCTCAACACAATACTGTTTAACAGTTAAACGCCGGTTCTTGTTTTTTTCTTCCATCTATTTTTTTCCTGACATCTCTTTCTGCAGAACCATAATCACAGACAAGAGACGAACAAGCACTAGATTGCCTACACCAGTATTCTGACTGAGAAAACAAGGGCACTATCAACTGACTGAGAAAGTAAAAGAGGGCACTAAAAGAGAGGGACTATGGTTTTTTCCTCAAATATGGAAAATTGTAGCAACTACTACTTTCCTCGTGATCATCTGATTCAGTGGAAGACACCTCTGTGACTCCACTCGACCCTGAGGATGAGGAGGACGGTGCAAGATTCAAATCAGTCCTGTCCTTTGTCAAGAAATCATAGAAAACAGGCCTTGGAGTCCTGAGTTTTTGCACTTTGTTATCACTTCCAAGTTGCAAGTTAGCCTCTTCGTTTCTGGTACCTCTCTTCTTTAAAAATATACGGCAGAGAACCCAATGTTTCATATCCACCATACAATCCTGAGAGGTTATAGCAAAACTCAATCAATTTTAAGAAAGCGTGGTGTGGTTTAATTATCTTAAGAACTTATAGCACAACGTTTGCTTCCTGGAAACAGAAACAAATGCCAACAGAATTGAACTGCAACGGAGACTCACCAAGG
>JANPWU010000003.1:8599074-8612382 GCA_024707465.1 Erythroxylum daphnites
GGTATGAGTTGTAGAGATGAGTTTGCTTCGTCTTATGACTTCAAATGTTGGGCTCCAGAAGTGGGGTCCAACAAGTAATGTGTATTAGGCATGAATGAATGAGTATTGAAGAACATAAGATAGTTATGAATGAGAATTGGGTAATTGTGTGATTATATTTTGGTAGAAAAAGTTTGGTGAATGTATGATTGATGAATTTGCAGTAAATCAAACTTACTTAAGATATAAACCTAATTGCAAAATAGATGTATACAAGCTATAATGTTTGAATGGTCGAGATTTTTGTATAAGAATACATACCTGGAAGGTCAATTGAGCATGCATTGAAACATGACATATATACATATACATGATTGTGTATATTCATATAATTAAATAAATTAGTGATTTGTGAACTATATGTGTATTGCATGACAATAGACACACAAGGTAATTGTCAACATCCAGACATTGCAGGAACATCGAGGCAATAGCTTTTCTGGAGTGTATTGTGAGTCAACTTAGATGTGTAAACTCAATTATATGTGCTTTTGTATGAATTAAATGCTAATTTGAAATGTGTGTACAACTGATTCATGAATGTTGAACTTAGATTCAAGATTTTTTTTAATATGTGGTATGAGTATACTGAAATGAAAGCATGGAATATGAAATGATGCATCTCATCGCATTGAAATGCATGATCAGATAAAGGAGTTGTGACTAGATTGATCGATGTGCAGAAAAGAGCTTTGAGCTTAGGATTATGAAAAAGAGCCTCAGGCTCAGATAATATGGACTCGGTATCCATAAAGGATACGGGTCAGATATGAGCTCGATATCCACAATAGATGCGAGACAGTAAATTAGGTTGATAGGCACTTGGTCACAACAAAACAAAATTGAGAATGGAAACACTTGTGCATTTGCATATACATCAGTACATGTATCATATGATTGAATTGAATTGAATTATTGAATTGTTTGAAATATTGAATTGTTTGAAATAGTGAAATACAATTGAAGTTAATGGATAATGTGTTATGATGTGCTCGTAAAAATATGTTGAACTTGATGTACTTGTTGAAGTGTGATGAAATGTGATGTGGTATTCAATATTGGATGATATGAAATACTTGTTTTTCTTATGATCTGACTTGAGTGAATACATCGATGATGGTTTACTCACTAAGTTCTCAAACTCAACAAAATTGCAACGTTGTTTTTTCAAGTTTAAGGGAGTTCTAGTTATTGAGGTTATATAGTAAAAGTCTAGTACTTGCATTTTAGGGACAGGAATGACTCAAAGGTCTGATCAGTTGAATATAAGGAGTCTAGATAGATGTCTTGTGTAATAGCATCCAATTTCATGTTATATTTTTGATACTGAGATTTGACCTCATAAGAATGTTGTGTAATGTGTGTCTATATATATATATATGTATGTATATATATAAATAGATTGAGAATTTTGTGAATGAAATGGGAAGAAATGATCATTTAAAATGCTTATGGTATGTATGATGCCATTGATGAGTTGATTTGATTGTTCTAATATACCATTTTTATAGAGTATGTTCTCGAATATCCTCTGGTATGTTTAGGTTTATACTCTATGAGATGGTATGTTACAATAAGTCTCTAATTTGCTGAAGTAAGGTGTGTAGATAGTTTTAAGTATAAGATCAAGATCTAAAAATAGTGGGAGACTTCTTTCCTTTTGTTTTGGCTGGTGCAAGTATGGCTCTTGTTATTCAATGGTTAGTTTAATTGAATATGGTGCAAGCAAATTGGCAATAAATGTTAATGATATTTTGGGTTGATGGGAAGAGATATAAGTTGTAGGGAGTGCCACGTAGATCACCTCTTGAAGCAAAATTCAAGGTGATGACAAAATAGGAGGGGCCTAAAGAGAGCTTAAATTATAAACTTACAGATATTGACAGGCTTCTTCAATAATATGTTGACGTATTTGGGGAGCCAACCTCCCTACCACCCTTTGGTGCCCACTCTCTTGCCATTGTCCTTTACCCAAATTCTCCAATATAGGGCCATACATATGTCCTTGTTATCAAAAAGATGGAATTGAGGGACATGTTGTTGACTTGTTATCAAAAGGCTTTCTACAACCTAGTTTGAGTCCATATGTTAGTCCTGTGCTGCTAGTGATGAAGAAAGATGACTCACGAAGAATGTGCATCTATTATGTGGAGCTTAATCGAATCACTATTCCTGATAAATATCATATTTCCAATATGGATAAGCAACTTGAAGAGTTTAACAGTGCTGCATACTTCTCGAAGATTGACATCTGTTCAGGCTATCATCAAATTTGAGTGCAATATGAAGACATTCACAAGATAGCCTTTTAGACACACCAGCCATTATGAATTCACTGTGATGCCTTTTGGTCTCACCAATGCCCCATTAACTTTTCAAGAGTTAATGGATGATCTCTTCCGACCCCATCTAAGGCATTTTATTCTAGTTTTCTTTGATGATATTTTATTTTATAACCTTCTTTGCATCTTTATAAATTTTGCTTAGAGATGTTTTCACTTTGCTACGTACTCATGCATTCTGTGCACATGCTAAAAAATGTTCTTTTGCCTAAGAACAAGTGAATTTTTTGGGACATATTGTCTCACAAGCAATTGTTAGGGTTGATCATGATAAAATTGAGGCTGTTAAACAGTGGCTTTCTCAACTAGTATCAAAGAGCTTCGAGGTTTCCTTGGACTCATAGGTTATTATAAAAGGTTTTTACAAAATTATGGAGTTATTGCAAAGCCTTTTACTGACCTCACTAAGAAAGATGCCTTTTATTGGAATGAACAAGCTGAAATTGCATTTCAAACGCTCAATGATGCATTAACAACAATGTCGGTGTTAAAGCTGCCAGATTTTAACCAATCTTGCACTATTGAATGTGATGCCTCTATGGAAGGGATTGGATCTGTTCTCATGTAACAAAAATACCCAATAACGTATTTTAGTAATGGACTTTCTTACTCTAATCGCTATAAGTCAGCTTATGATCGTGAATTGTTGGCTTTTGTGCTTACTGTCCAAAAGTGGAAACACTACTTGATTAGCCACCATTTTTATGTCAAGGCTGTTCAAAACAGTCTTAAACACTTGTTTGAGCAATGGATTTCTACAAATTCCTAGCAGTGGCTTATTTTGAAGTTGCTTCTGTTTGACTTTACCATTTTATACAAGGAGGGTAAAGGAAATTCTGAAACTGAGAGCTGATCTTTTTAATTTAGTTATGCTTGTACCTTTGGACTTTGTAGACTTGTGGGAAGCTTTTTCTTAGGATGCATACACGAAGAGTATCATCTCAGATTTGCAGCGAGATCCTTACCCATAGCCAAATTATCAATGGCCTAGCCAACAAATTTTTTTATAAAGGCAAGTTGGTGATTCCATCTTTTACTAACTTGCGTGCTATTCTCTTGACTGAAGCTCATGAAACTACCTTTGGTGGTCATGGTGGCTATTTGAAGACCTTGAAGAGACTTTTTGATCAGTTCTATTAGCCTTATATAAAGAAGGATGTGAAGCTTCATGTTCAACACTGTTTGACTTGCTAACATAGTAAGTATGAAACTCTTGCTCCAGTGGGATTGTTGTAGCCTTTACTAATTCCAAAACTTATTTGGGAAGATATCTCCATTGATTTTGTAGTTGGTTTGCCAAAATCTCACGAGGTTGACACTATACTTGTAGAAGTTGATCGCTTGGGCAAGTATAGCCAAAATTTGCCACATTCTCATCCATATACTACCAAAACAGTGGCTAGAATTTTCTACAAAGAAGTGGTTCATCTGCATGGTATGCCTTGTTCCATAGTTTCATATCAGGATTCAATCTTCCTCAGCTCTTTTTGATAAGAACTATTTTGCCTTAGCCAAACACACTTGAAGATGAGTACCTATTATCATCCCTAAATGGATAGTCAAAGGTTGTCAATATGTGCTTAGAAGCTTACTCGTGCTATTTGCTCATGAACAACCCAAGAAGTGGTGTTCTTTCTTATGTTGGGTTAAGTTTTCTTATAATACTAGTTTTCATGTTTCCTCCCACACCACACCCTTCAAAGCTGCCTATGACCGTGATCCTCCTTCTTTGCATCCTTTTATGAAGGGTGAAACCTCTAGTGCTGAGCTAGAAGACTAGTTGTTAACTAGAGATGCTATGTTGCAATTGTAGAGAGATAACCTCACTAAGGCCCAAGCTCGTATGAAGGTACAATAAGATAGGAAAAGGAGAGAGCTCTCTTTCGAAGTGGGTGCTTATGTGCTACTACATATTCAACCGTTTCGATAGAAATCTCTCTCTAAACAACTGTATGAGAAGTTGTCTCCTTAATTCTTTGGAACTTACAAGGTTCTAAGAAGGATAGGTGTAGTTGCTTATAAGTTGGAATTGCCCCTAGATGCTAGAATTTATCCAATATTCCATGTTTCATTGCTTCATCCAGCTCATAGTGTCCTACCTCCATCCACTCTAGCTCCACTCCCAATTTTTGATGAATGGGAATTTCTGTTGCAACCAGAATGCATTCTTGATCACCGTTGGATATTCAAATAGACTTTGGAGCTTTTGATAGCTTAGAAAGATTGCCCTCTTGAGGATGCCACTTGGGAAGATTATGACTTGCTAGTTGCTCAATTCCTTAATCTCCACCTTTAGGACAAGGTGTCTTTTTAAGGAAAGGCGTGTGATAGACCACTGATCACTTACTCTAGGAGAAAATCACGGGTGCAAAATCATTAATCATTTATTTTTTATTTGATGTTTATTTTTATTTGTCGCACATGTTTGGAATGTTCCTTAAGTTTAAGAGTTAGTTGAGTCAATTTCGTTTAATAATTATTATTTATTATTATCAGGTTGTTGTTTCTAATTCTATGGTCTCTTACCAGTGCTTTAGAAATTCTAGGAGTCATATGATTCACATGTCTATTTATCATTATAAATAATTCTGATCCTAACTGGTATGGGCATTGAGAAATCAAATAGAATTATTTTGATATTTAGAGATTCTCCTTTATTTGGCTATTAGCTTTCTTTAAGTGAGATTCTTACTTAAAGAAGACTAATAGAGTTTCTTTTTCCCACACTTACATTTTCCTCCATTAGACATCTACCAATGATTAAATTTAGCAGAAGCTTTAGAACAACACTAACGGTGAAGCATTCAGCTTTAGAAAAGCAATGCCAATAAATTTAACGAGATTTTGGGGTTTGAATTTCTTTCAATTTAAGTTTGGTATTAGAAAATGCTTCGAATAGCGATCGTATTATATATATGTATAAATATAATTAAATAATTTTATTTGATCTATATATTTCTTTTTTAATAATAAAACAAATCTTAAACATATGATTTAGTCATTTAATAAGTGTACTATATTAAAAGTTATAAATATATAAATTGGATATTTCTTTATTTATTAAAGTTATATAAAGGTTTTCATAAAAAAGAGAATTAAGAGAAAGAAAGTAATTTTAATAAAGAATATAAAATTTCCTATCTTTCTACAATAAAAATGTCTTCTACATTAAGATACCCTAACTATTTGTGACAATTATTTATTCAAGAATTTAAAATTATAAATATCAATTATGAATTTTAAAATTATGAATATCAATTTTGACTTAATGTCATGTTTTCATATTTGAGGTTTATAAAATTTCGTAATGGGCATGAGAAATGCTTCCATAGTCACTTACAAAACTGCAGAGCCTCTGTGATTGAAGAATTGGGAGTCCTACAACCTAGGATGTTTTATTTAAAGCACCGACGTTTCTCTGATCAACTCAAGGCATAGGTGAAGAACAATTTAAGCTCATTCGGATTAAGGTGCCAAGAATCTTATCGTATATATTCTGTATTCATTTTCCCTTGAAAGTTACACGGAAGCAACATGTACAGAAGTGTTTTATAGTGTGAAGAGCTACATCCCATTTCCTCCATTTAGATGAAGGCGTCAGTTGTTAGGGAAAACGGCTATTAATCTACACAAGAATATTTACTGAGGGTGAGGGAGAGGATAGATTTTTTCTACAAGAACTTAAGCCTCTTTTCAGGATTGCATCAGCTCCGGTATTAGCCTTAGTAGGAATGGGAGTTCATCTTTTGAAAATTTCAGCTTTGTTTTTGTCTTTAACTTCCTGTTTTCTCCCTTGTCCTCTGCAAGATCACTGAAAGTTGAGACTGATTCTGTGATCTCATGAACCAGATCCACAATGATTCCTTCAACTCCCATTAGATATTGCACGTATACAACCTCCGGAACGTTGCTGTATCAGGCATTTCAATTTTGCACGATCTGAAACTTTGTTTGGAGTTTCCAAATCAGGCAAAACGAAGGAAATTAACCAAATACTTACTTCAGTTGGCCATAGGTAATCAGGGAGAGCTTAGCCTCGTGAATTCTGGCAACTGCTCCTGGATTTCTGAAGATTGCTTTGACTTGAGACACAATACCTTGCAGACCTCCTTCGCTGCAAACCTTAATGGCATCATCCAAAGAATTTCTTCTCATGTCTGTGTAAATTTCACATCCTCCATTGGTTAGGAAGAATACCTGGAGTGCAACAACATTCTTGAGTTGAACTGTGGCTTTAGACAAATTTCCCCTTTTTCTTTCAACGAAATTTTGCTTTTCATTTGGCAAGAGAACTACTATAGCAGGACCAATTAGCTTTCACTTCTGACTTGATGATTTGCATTTTTTCATATCTTGAAAAACTAATAGACCATGTTTACAACTACATCACTAATGTTTAAGGAATAAATTTTGGCCAAGTAGTTTGGAAATTGGCTTAGGATTTCATATTTAGCCCGAACACTGGTTCTAAAAGATATTAATGTATCAACTAACAGAAGGACAACGTACAGGATAGCTTGTTTGCAATTTTCTGATCAACTGAGCTGCATCAGGCTGAAAGCTTGAGAAGATAATACGCCTATCCTTAGCATGCTCAAACACCACCTGTCAGATAAGAAAATGAGCAGATATCAACCATTGCTTATCCAAAAGATTTAGACTTTCTATATAAAAGAAGCTAGAATAAGAAAGCATACCTTCAAAATTGCTTCAAGAATGTGTTGAAGTTGTTCCACCCTGTACACCAATTGGTCATCAAACTTCAATTCAATATTAAAGCCCACTCTAGTTTCAACTTTCTCCAGACTCTCTTGTAGTGTACAAAGAGGATCATCTTCTTCAACTTTCCATTCAAAGATTGTCCCATCTTTCAATTTCCTGTAAAGAGGCTTTCCTACCTGTAAATTGATCACAAAAATGGGTGAACGAAGAACCTAATGGGAACGTAACCCTTTGGATGATAAAAGCTGGGGAAAGGTAGGGAGGGAAATATAATTACCTTGCCATCCTCCTTCTGGGGTCCATACGATAGAAATTCAGCCAGAGTGATATCTGTAACCCTTTTCTCAATTATAGAACCCTGAAAAACATGTGCATCAACGAAATCAAACGAGACCAGAGAAGAGATCGACTCATTCCTTATATTCAAAGGCGTGAAAGAAACAAATTACCTTTTCTTCGGTGAGAATGAAGTTGTCATGAAAAATGACAGGACAATCATCTTTAGTCACCTACAACAAACAATGGTCTCGTAAAAGGATATTCGATTCACCAATAGTAAAAAGCAAGAAAAGGGTCAATATCCAAAACCAAGATGTAAACAATGAGTGTCATTCCATGATGAAATGAACGAAGAAAATTAGGGAAGAACCGTCAAGGATTAACCTTATTCATACCTGAACGTCAAACTCGATGAAATCCAGATGTAACTTAGCGGCGGCGTTGAATGATCGAATGGAATTCTCCTTGATAGCCTTCATTCTCCGATCGGATGATTGCAACATGTTCATGCCACTCCCTCTGTGTCCCGCAACCACAAACTTCGGGAACTTGAATGGGTTCTTCGAGTCTTCACCTTCATGATCAAAACAAACCGAAATCAACAGTCAACAAACGCAAAATTTCAAACTTTTGATACATATACGAAAAGGGTTGTTACAAGAGATGACATTGAGTGAAGCGGGTGGAAGAGATAAGCGCCAATGCGCCATTTTCAGGGACTTGATCGAGGTTAGGCACATCAGAGACATGAACGGCTTTAAGGGCCATCTCTATATGGCTCAAAGATTTAAACTTTGAACAACGAAAAGAGACGCACTGGTCTTTTCCAATCCTGTTCCACCACAAGAAAATTTAGCCATGGAAGTGGAAGAGTATATAAAGGTTGGCCATTAACATCTAAACTTAACCAAATCTAATCCGACCCTATTTAGAGGAAGCATATTCGTGTTAAGAAGGGTCCAGAGTAAAGACATTTGATAGAATTTTAGACAGAATATTCTTGCAAAGGATGGTTAATTTTAGCAAGGTTGTCATGACAAAAAGAGAATTGCGGGTTTCAAGCACAACTTTTAAACTATATTTATGGATCTAATCCTCATCTCTGATGATCTAAGACAAATGGAACTTGGCCATTTTATAGTTAGATACGCAATTCACAACCATGCTACTCTGCATACGTGTATACTAAATCAATGGAGATTAGAGAGTAACTACTGCAAGCTTCTGTTTTTTTTTTTTTTTTTTTGAAATTTCCTACTACGTACAAATAGCTGTTACCTCTTACCTGAATATATATAAACAAGGCTTAATTCCGTCTGGTAGTCTTTTCGCCTTTTCCATGTTTTGCTTTTGGTGGAGAAGGAAGCTAGTTTCTGCATTATTATTGTTAGCACATACGTAAATTTAGCTTAGTTCCTTAACGAGTGGTTGACGAGGTACGAATATTCACAAGAAAGTGTACCAACGGCTACCCTTTTATTTTAATTTCAGTCTTCTACATTATTTTAGATATGCCTCTTCTAGAAAGAGGAACTGAAAAACCCGAACTACTTACAAGTTAACCTCCAAATTTTCTGGAGAAAAAATGAACTTTCTGGACATTCTCTCTGACGTTGTATTAGGGTCATACTTAATAATTATCTACGACAGTTCACTATCAATTAATATAATCTTTTGTAAAAAAAAAATGATTTTAATACAAGTATTATATTAATTTAATAATTTTCTACTACAATTCACTGTCAATTGATATAATTTCTAATGATGACAAAAAAAATTAATTCTAAGTTAATTAATTATACTTTTATTAAGAAATTTGAATCAACTTAACTATAATTAAGTTTAAAATAATTATACATATCATGAATGTAAATATTTTTAAAATAATTCTTAGCTTATTATAAAAAATTTTGTTCTAATACGAAGCAAATTAGTTACTAATATATTCATATTTATATTTAATTTAATTTTCAATTAAAAGTAAAAAATTTAAATTAAAAACTTAGGCATTTTCATTCATATTTAACAACGTGCATATTTAATAATTTGTAATTATATTTATAAAATTCTCTTGTATAATACCTACTGAAAAATGATAAGAAATTAAAAATATCAATTACATTTAATAATATATGATTAGTAAAAGGAAAAATATTTTTAATATGCAACTTTAGCCTAATTATTAAAACTAGTTCAAACTCCATTTAAATGCATCAACTTTCAATTTGTATAAAATCTAACTGTTAGTATGCGTAAATTAAATATATTTCATATTAATTAACTATGTTTGATTGACAAAATGTTTTATCATTATGGGTTATAATTACATAGTTTGTATTTTGTGGAGTAGATATATGGATCAAAAAGTGCTTAAAAGTAGAGATTTAGCAAAGAAGGAGCAAGTGTGTAAATTTTGAAGAAAGAATGAAAGCTTGTAAGAGACAAGATAGGTTTGAGCATAAGGTATGTCCACGCAGAGAAAAGTTGCATTCTTGATTCTATTTTTGCTTTTAATCTATTTCAATTTCTGTCCTAAAATCTCCCTTGTTTGGTTAGCTTTAACAGTCCTTGTGGATTCAACCATGTTCATCGCTGTATATAATTTATTTGTGATTATATTTGTTAGATTCAACACCCATCACTAACCTAATATTAGAATCTATTAGAAACTTTCGTTAAGCTTATATTCGTGATATGTCACGTATTACATGTTTTAAACGACATGGCATATGGATATTAGTATATTTAAAAAGAAAAAGAAAAAATATAATTATTGTTGTAACTGTGTAACATTACAGTTCAATTACATTTCAATTTAGAGAAACTTTGAAATTTAATTAAAAAGGAAGAAATCACAAACTTGAAGTTATATCATATTATAACTAGATAATTTCTTTTGAATTTTGAAACTAATATAATATTCGAACATCTCCACTTATTTGTAATGTTAAAACTACCAAAAATGAAAAAAGATAATGATTACTCTTGAAGTTTTATTTTGGTCTCCAGAGGGAGGATGAATTATATGTTTTCAATTTATCTGACTTTATAGATGAATTGACTATTTTAATGATTATGATAAATTCATATGACAAAAATTTCATAACAAACACAATAATAATAAAGGTAAATAGGGAAGGAGTGATAAAATTGATTTATAATAGTTCAACCAAATAAATCTTGGCTAACATCCACTCAAGAAGTTCTCTACGAGAACTATATATTTTCTTCCTTTAATAGATGAAGAGAAATCTTCCATACATATATCTTTTTTGTCACGATAGGGAGGAACTCTTACATTCGTCTTCTTTTGCTACTATTGAAGAGTAATTATTTACAAGTCTTGTTCAAGGTTAGCTCTCAATATATATCATAAGTAAATTTGTTAATTTCAATACTAGCACAACTATATATAATTTAAAATAGGTACGAGGATGTTCATTTCTCATTGAGCAAAAGGGACGGTGATTGATACCGTAGTGTATTTGACAAAAGATGAGTGATGCAAGTTTGAATACCTTTGACACTTTATAGCATTTTTTTAGCAAATTGTTAGTCATCTTTGAAATTTTTAGGAAAGAATGTCTTAAGATCATATGGGCTAAGGATAATCCTCCTTGATGAGCCTTGCATGCCCCTTCATGAATCTTTGTAAGGACATATTGTCTTAAACTTTAGGGATGTATCTTATACGCAATAGGGTGAATGACCTTGGGTATAACTACCAATCTATAATTGAATACTTCAAGGCTTTGGTAATGAGATTTTCTACCTCATTTTTATCACCTAATATCTTCCCATTTTAGAAGTACTTATGGATTGTATATGTCCAATCTACTTCATTCTATTCTATAGTAGCTACCTAGTTGACCTATAATGTTATTAGTTTTGCTTGCTCCCTATAAAATATTCATTAAAAGATAGCATCATTGTTGGTAACTATTTTTGATAGATGACCAACCTTATAGTTTTGTTGCCTAGATATGGACTCAACACATGTATGTATGTTCTCACTCATTCTCTTGCACTTTGCAAACTTGCCTTCTGTTACCTCATATATGTTCTGAAGTTGGTTGACAACAAGTTGTAGTCTTCTTTTATCTCCAACATGTTACTTGAAAATTATATGCTTGATTTTAAGTTTAGTAGCCATCTCTAACAAAAAAAAGTTTTTTTTTAATTTTGCCTCATTATTTGACATATTTAACTAGTGTCACACTATGGATTATATGTTTATCTCGTTGACTTTTCTAAATATATGTTTGCCTCACTACCCATTTCTTCCATTTGTGTCATTTATGTATATACCTTATGTCGTGAGTTTATTATTAAGGTTCAGGGTTGTTAGGTAGTTCATTATTCTCTTCCGACATTTTAAGTGCTAAATTTACTATAACTTGTAATTTTAAGGAAATTCTTAAGATGCATTTGATGTTGAATATTTCCTATGTTTTCTTGATTTGTCTAGTTTATGAAGCACTTGTGTGAAATCTTAAAATTTTGAGATTTTGACTTTATGATTTGATGGAATTTAACACCTTAAGAATATTTCTTATTATTGGATATTTAAGTTATAAGTTGATAATGGATTCTTAAAAACTATAGGATAAATTAATTATAGTGATAGAACTTAACGAAGAACGAAAATTTTGGTGAAAAAGCACATTATTTTAGTTTTTATTACTATTATGCACTATTTCATAAATTTTGATAAAAGAATTAGTTTGAAGTGATTCAGAGGACATTAAAATTTAATAGAATTATCTACGATTCATTAAAAAAACACTTAGGTCTGATTTGGGCTTACTGATCGACCATTTTTTCTATAGTGAGTTTAGTGTTAGGCATCAATAATTATTGGTCAACCATTATTTTGAAAATTAATTTTAATTAAACAATCATTTTTATAAGAAATAAACCATAGAAAGTGAAAGAATAACAATCAAGAACATTTAAGGACAAATTGGAAGGGAAAGTAGGATGTCTCTAGTGAAATTCATTAACATCCATAAGATTTAGTTAACATCGGAACATCTTTAAGGCTTTGTAATGTCTTGATCACATAATATATTGACCTCTATATGTTACCTTTTTCCTTAATAAGGATAGAATTAAGGGTTGCTTTCGAAATGTCTATATAGAGATATAACATTTCTCCCTATTGTGGTTTGATAGCAGTAATTTACTCTTGAAATAATCGTTGGTTTTGTTGACATTCTATCTATTAGAACTTTTTAGACTTAGAAAATATTTTGAAAAATGACAAGTAATAGTTGATAGATCTTGTGTAACATCCCGTCATCGATGGGAAGGGTAAAATAGTAATTTGGAACGGGTTAGGAGTGGTGAAAATTATTTTGCTATGTTCATTGTTGGACCCCGTTTCCGGAATCCAACCTCTTAACAAAATACCATCATACTTAAGCGTAGTTCCTTATCATCTCATAAAAATCATGAAGCTTAAGGTCTTGTACCATTTCTATATTCCTTTTCCATAACACCTATTACATATCTCTAACTATAATTCGTATTCAAGATTTATCATCTCAATTGATAACTTCCTCAAATATACTTTAATTCCGATTTAATCGTATCCATACACAAATTCATATTTCCACTCAAAATCATCCATACATAATTCATAATTCCTTTACATCATATGAATAGAATTTTACAAGCTCTAATGCCATTCTAAGCCATAATGTTCGAACCCGATCTCGGATCCGGATCCCAACCGAAAAAGCAGAAACGGAAAACGAAGTGGCGGAAAGCAAAACTAACGAAAACGAAATCAAAAGAACAGGAATTGAGGCGTGTAGGAAAATCCCGGGAGGTACATCACATGTACTAGGTGCGGAAAACAAAAATTTTTGTTACCGGGACCTTCCCGAAGCCAGGATCCATGTGTCTGTATGTAAACTCAAAC
>JANPWU010000003.1:8910327-8927188 GCA_024707465.1 Erythroxylum daphnites
AGGAATTTGGTCCTACTAGACCTCAAGGAACATTCCAAGCAACCTAGATGATGGGAATTAATTCTAAGAAATTGAACCAAACAAACACACCACAATTTTGACGAAATTGATAAGTAAATTTTTTATTCCTAATGTAACAAGAACAGGAGGTGAAACCCTCACTTTATGGCCGACAGCAACACAAGAATAATCTGATCTCAAAGTTGGGCTTCCATATATTATTTATCCCAAGTCTTTTATTATTTGACCGAGGTATAAATACCCTCTTTTGGGCTTAAGTGATGATGCGCAACCTAATACAATAGTCCTCAAGTCCTAAGAGAGTCCAATCCAAGGATTTGAGATAAATGAATCAATTTGGGTTGTGATTAAAATAGCTCTCCTCCAATAGGCTTGGTGCACTCCATCCTCTCCACAAATTGGCCCACATGCACATAGAGAGCCTCCTTGAATCTCTCAGTCCTAGCTCTGGACATAGGTCCAACTGGAATGACAAGCTTACCCCCATCACGCACGCCATCTCCATAATGGTCCTTGCTCCTGCTCACATCACCAACTTAAATGCTTTATTAAGGAAAAAGTTAAAAGTAGATGTGAGTTTCAACACTTATAAGAGAGTAAAGTTAACTATCATTAAGATAATGCAAAGGTGTCATATGGAAGATTTTGTTAAGCAATTGGGATATAATAAGGAGGTAAAGAATAAGAACCCCATTATGATATATGCAATAAGAACAAGTATTAATATTGATGGTAAAATTGTATTTAGAAGATGGTATGCTTGCTTAAATGCTTGTAAAAAAGCTTGGATTGAAGGTTGTGAACCAAAAATAAGACTAGATGGATATTTTTTAGAGAGGATATGTAAAAGACAATTATTAGCTAATGTTGGAAGGGATGAAAACAATTCGATTTTTTCTATTGCTTAAATTGTAGTTGATGTTGAATTTACATAAACATGGAAGTAGTTTCTAGAGCCTCTTATTTTAAATCTATAACTTGAAGATGACAGTGGCTTTGATATTTATATCTAATATGCAAAAAGTATGTTCTCATATTGTTACTAATATATACGTTTGTTTATATGGACTTACTATATATTCTTATTGATTTATATTTTTATTTATGGTCTTCTTAAATAAACTAAGCACGGTTATTGAATGTTGAGCATAAAATATATGCAAGGTATATTTATGCTAATTAGAGACAAATATAGAAAGAAGATGATCTAAAGTTTAACTCTAGAAGACAACTAAGGAAACCTTTGTACCTGATTTCAATAATCATGTGCCTATGCTAAAATAATATATCTATTTGAATAATATAACGAGACATGATATGATGCATATTTCAATGTCAATGTTAAATGTGATTCTTATAGATAATATCATAAGTGAGACTTTTAATGATTGGATCTTGGAGTTTATGGTAAAGCCTACTGTTTGCATATTAGAGCATATTAGGAAGATGGTGATAAAGAAGATGCAGATAAAAAGAAGTTTTGGGGAGAAATGGGATAATAACATATTACCATAAGTTCTGGCTGTATTAGAGGAGAATAAGAGAGAAAGTTTTAATTTTTTATTAACTAAAAGGGAGTTGATATGTATAAAGTTGAGAATGGATTAGACCAAATTTGTATGAGAATTAGTAACTGTACTTATACTTATAGATGTTAGGGTCTGATAAGGATTCCATGTCCTCACTTTGTGGTTGCTATATACCATAATCATCAGAGTCTAGTTGATAGGATAATAAATGTTATATCAAATAGAGGTATATATAAACATACAGGTATTCCTTTGAGCTACTTAATAGATGAAGATTTTAGCCTCAATGTTAAGTCAATAAACCGTTAATAATAAGAAAAATGTCTGGTCAGCCTAAAAAGTGAGAAAAGAAAGAGAAATTTGAGCACTTAAACATAAGAAAAGGTGCCAAGCATGGAAGAAAAATGACTAACACCAATGTGGACAATAAGACAATAGCCAAAGATCAAGCAAAAGCATAACTAACATAAGGAATTTCATATTAGTTATGAAATTTATTTTGCTATTATCATTTTCTTACTAATGATTCAATATTTAGAAAATGTTTATAGGCACTAGGAAGTTTACAAACAATGGTTGGAGGAAGATGAAAAGGCAATGAGAGGAACAGGTAGAGGTAAGGGCAAAGGGAAAGAGTCAAGTGTCTTAATTGAATACCTTGTAATTTAATTTGTAAAACCCCGAACCTTTCCTTTCATTGAATAACATTTTTTATTTTTAGATGAATAGTAAATTTTTGTAGAACCTAACCTCAAAATAATGAAAATATTCTGAATAAGTTTTAGAGTTAAATGATAATGAAATGAATCAAAAATAAATCCAATAGGATGGATTTTGGGAGTTTCAAAAGTTTAGGATAAAAATGCTCTTTTTGGAAAGTACTGAGCATTAATGATTTTTAATCCCATTTGAAAATTTTTAAAGCATCTAATCAATAAGTATTGACCCTAATTAGAAAATTTCATGGTCAATTTGATGATAAGACGATTGCGGAATATTTTCATAATGTAATTCAATTAGTTGGTGAATTAAACTCATTAATGGGGTGTTTTGGTCTTTTGTGTATAATGGTGTGAATGGATTAGTGAGTCACACCTAATGACCAATTAAATGCTTTCTTAAGGGTTAAGCATCATTTATTAAATGAATAATTAGTCATTAGAGACAACCATCAAGACATTAACATGTGTAAGTAAATATAAAAAGAATAAAGCAAGACTTTTGGCTTCATTTGAACATAATCGTGAGAGTGTTTGATAGGGTAAACGTGAAAGAGCAAAAACAAAAGTGAAAATAAGAGAAGCAAGGTTGAAGGTCATCCAAAAGGAGAGGAAGAAGAGGGTTTCCATTATTGATGGGTTTTGATGGAGATTTGGAGAAACCTTGATCAAACCTAAGTTTTCATCATTTACCCAAAAGATTTGAGAAAGAAAGTGATAAGTTTTCTTAACCTAAATTTATGATTTTAATGGATTTGTTTTGAGTGAGAAGGATATGTTTAAGATCAGTGGTTTCTTGGTGTTATTGTGGTGTTTTTTTACATAGAATTGATTAAATATAACAAGAGAGGAACGTGTAGTAGAATTCTATCTTGGGTTAGTTTGAACAAGTCCCATTTTTTGGCCATAAATCAGCCTACAGACCTCCAAATTGAATGATTACAATTGGAGATGAAACCTAATCCATAGTACTAAAAGTCTCTAAAATAAACCTAGACCTAATTCTGGATTAATGATATCAAAGTTTGAGATTGAAAATGATAACCTGATACTAACCCTTTGTTGAAACATATTGTAATATTTGGTATATTTTTCATGATTTAAAAGTTGAAATGACATGATTTTTTATCTAGAAACTTAGGGGAACAAATGTCTATAAGACCTCAAAGCTAATTTAAACGTTTGCTATATGAAAAGTAAGGAACAAATGGAGGTATGGATTCTAGACATAGGTCATAACCGTGACTCATCATGCATGATCATGATATGGTGAATTAAATTGAATGAGATAGTGTTTTAAAGAAATTGATAAGTTAGAATGGGTAAAATATGGTTTTAAGTGACTTTTGAAGTTAGAATTAGAAATAGAGAACAATAAGTTAACTTATGGTAGTAAACAGAATTACGATTAGCCTATGTGTTATGCAATTAAATATTAATCTTGAATTTGGTTAGACCAAAATAGTGTTAATATCTTATTTCCAAATTTGGAAATAAATGCCTAAGTGAAATCTGCTTGTGTAGGTAAAACAAAGGCACAGAATGCATGAGTGTGCTTGGCAATAAAGTTGCTTAAGGGTGAGTGCATTTTAAATGTATGTTATGAAAATGATTTGTATCCTATCATGAAACGAATGTGGATTATGAGTTTTATGCGAATGAAGCATTATAAGTGAATATTGCTAGTATAATGTTATGTTTTAGCAATATATGAATTGAGTTTGAAAGTTAAACCTTATATGATTTGAGTTTAAATTGAGATGATGTTATTGGTTGATAAAAAGGAAATGGTTTTTTTAGCCTGTGGTGTACCGATAAAACATATTATTATATCGGTGTATAATGGTTAACTTAGTACGGGTAAGTGATGTAAAACCAGTTCCGTAACTGATGGCTAACTAATTGTGGGTAAGTAATGTAGAATCAACTTTATAACTACTGGTATATAACAGTTAACCTAGTACAGGTAAGCGATGTAAAACCAGCTCTCTAACTAGTGGTTAACCAGTTGTAGGTAAGCGATGCAGAACCAGCTCCGTAACTACCGATGTATAGCGATTATCCTAGTGCAAATAAGTGATGTAAAACTAGTTTCGCAACTAGTGGGTAACCAGTCGCAAGTAAGCGTTACAGAACCAACTTCATGACTTTATGCCTAAGGATACCATATGGTAAAGAAGTTAGTGATAGACTATGTCGTGTAAGAAATTCATAACATTTTTAATGCCGCCACTATTTATTTGAAAAGCGATTTAAGAAACTTGATTTATGGAAGTATATATGTTTCATATTAAATATTGAATTATACGAATTAAGATGAATTTATTTTATGGAGATTTAAATAGTTAAATATGATTTGAATAGAAATTCTATCACTCACTGAGCTCATTTAGCTCACACTCTCTTTTCTGTTTTTAAATGAAACCTCCCAAGTGCACGCTCAGGGACCTCAGCAGCAAGGACTCCACCTCACGACTAGTCAATTTTGTCACGTGCTGTTGTGTGGGCATTTTTACGATGTAAATGTTTTTGGGAACATTTTCATTTTTATGAATATGTTTTGTACTATATTTTTATATAAAGAACGCATGTATATGAATGTTTTAAAGTTAAACGCATGAATATGTCTGAGTTTATTTTTAAGATTATTGAAGTGATTATTGATATTTCTTATTAATGAACTTAAAGTCCAAAATTTGTAGTGGGGATTTTGAGATGATTATAGAAGTATTTTTTAACTTTTACATAGATTTGAAAATTTTGGGAAGGTCAAAATACAGTCATTATGTTGTCGAAATTTTTAATAAAAAAACTCCACTGCTTATGTCTTTTTATGATGCGTTAAAGTTTTTCGATTAAAAAGGAAATAGCTCCACGGGAACTTTCCAGTTGTATCGGATATCGACCGGAAGGTCACTGTGAGGTACTAGGCAGGTCGCCTAGTCATTTCAGGATAGGGATGTGTCATAATTTATACATAGAACTAATTAGTTAAATAATAAGGTTAGACAAACACTAAATAATAATCTATATTCTTTGAAAATATAGAAACACTAAATAATTGTTGTTATTGTCATATATAAACTAAAAGAGAAAATGTTCAAATAATAAGGTCAGATAACTCGTAAAGATTCATTATTGCAGAATTTAATAATTAGCAATTGACTTTCAAATAAAAAAATTTCAATGGAATAACGGGGAAAACGCCACTTCATCTACCTTATGTAATAAAAGGGACTCAAAGAGAAGAATATTTTTAGATTCAACTTTGAGCTCAAGCTAAACTTGATTTTTAAACTTGTTATAAATTATGTTATTAGTTATTCCAGTTTGGACTTGATTAAATAGAAGTTGATTAGCATTAGACTTAGTTTACAATTACAATTTTTCATTTCCTTGTATCACTTGTTTGAATTTTTGTTATTACTTGTGACATTTTAAAGTTGGTTAATGGTATTGGTTGGTATTGAAATTAGCTTAAAACTTTACATTTTCTTGTAGCCTTTTGTACATGATTAATATGATGGATCATGATGATTATCTCTTTGAGATAAATTACTTGTTTAGTTAAGAAGGGGCATCATTTTATATAAGACAATGTTAATTTACAAGGAAAGAATTATGTTTAGAATTTTGAGTTGATTTACAAAACTAGATACTATATTTAGTTATTCACAAACAAATATAAAGTCAGCAATATATTCATCCATATAACTTGCAAGTAATTTTAAATTAGCAAAATATTCCTAATAAATTATCTAGAGCAACACCAAAGTTGATAAAATTCATATTCTTTATCCCTTTAATAAATAGGATTACAAATTTAGCTATAGATATTACAAAACATATTTTATAATTAAATATCATCTTTTACAATATTTTTGTGTTATATATTATATATTTCAACTCCATTTACACTTATATCAATATAACATGTAACTCATGCATGTTAACCATGCACTTATCATCTTTTAATTTCTTTTTCTTAAAATTTGGTATTTTATTCTCACCTATTAGTTTATTTATAATAGAATTTTCCTTTTCATTAAATTTTTCATTCACCCTTCTAAGAAAATTCTCTCTTTCATACAATAATGTGACATGTATTATTTATTATCAAATAGTAACTACTTTATCAAAAACAACTACTTTATTATTATTAATTAATGTACCTTATAATAAGGGCATTCATATAATCTTTTTTTAATATTGTCATTGGTTTAAGAAGTCACCAAAGGACTTCAACTTCAACATCAACATCAACAAAAAAAGCTTCTCATTATAGTGCTTTTGGTTGTGATTCATTTTAGTTTGTTTAAAAGATTTACCATCTATTATGATCGCGATAAAAATCTATATCGATCAAATATCAAACATTAGTGTCTATTTTTATGATTGACACTAATGTCAATATTGCATAAATCAATTTTCTTATAACTATGAATATTTTTTAAGGCAAAATAAAGTTAATGGAATCAAATATCTACCAAACAAAAGTGTATTTCAATATATAAGATGTCTCTCCCCTTTAGGCAAAAACTAATATGGTCTGTAATGATGCTAAAATCCAAGTTAGTGAAGTGAACTGAAAATAATAACAACAACAACAATAAGTTTCTATTTCTCTGTTAAAACATGAATCATCTTCTTTCTATATGCCTTCAATAAATGCAATTTCTTTTTTGTATTTCTTCTCTTATGGCATTTATAATATATTCTTTTAAACATGGCAAATGTTTGAATTCCAACAAATGTACATTACACATAACTATAACATAAGCCAAAGCCAATAAAAAGAAAATTATTTTTTTAAATGAATCTAATAATAAGATCAATCATCATTTGCAGAAGGTCAATCACAATGCCTCCAAAGGTTTAAACAAGGTTGATCACCTACAAAATTAATATTTGAAGTTTGCTATAAGAGATAGAGTGTGACAATTAGCTTAAGACAAAGATAGTCTACGAACGGTAGAGAGTAAAAGAGAAAAAGATGAAGATAAGAACAACAACAACAATAAGAAGTAAAGAATTGTCTTCAAATTTTTTGAGCGATAGAGGAAACATTTTGAGAACTTGACTTTGTCAACAAGATTATGAAATTACCCATGTGGTTCTTACTTATAATGAATCCAACACCACATAAGTGGAGCCAGAGCACAAACATTTTATGCCAATAAATTGAAGGTTAAAGAAAAAATTTAAAGAAGTTTGAGATTAATTTGATAAAAACAAAATTTTAAAAATTAATGTGCACTTAGCTTTAAAGTTAAATGATTAATATAAGCTCTTTTTTGTTAATCAATGATAAATTTTTAAAACTCTTTTATTCATAAAAATAACTATCGTAGTAGATACATATGCTAAATTTATTTTTAAATAATATTTTATTTCAGAAATTTATGTGATATAATGTATGCAACTTTCTTTTCTTTACTTCTATTTTAGTGTACTGAACGTGATAATAGAATTTTGAGGGTGAGAAGGCAAAAGGAAAATACGAATGGAAGATTCCTCGACAGGCTAAAGAAAATGGGCGGCGGCATTATATTTGTGAAGCACCTCTGTGGGGCCAGTTATGCAACTTGTGGTCTGGAGGAGGATGATTGTCATTTTTATTTAATCAAAAGCATTTTCTTTCTGGTAATATTCATTCGCTAAGCCTCTCGGTTCCATGTTTTTGGATCTTTATCATAAGAAGTTGGTAGTTGTTACACTGAAGCCAAATCTCCTCCATATATCCTTTTCTCTAGTTCAAATTATTAGCATCTGCCACTTTAGGACAGGCCTTCCAGTTTTTATCTTTCCCCACGAGGTCTTCTTATCTTAAGATAATGCCTTTTATGTGGATCGGTTTTATTATCATGCAAAAGGGTCTTATCATATTGACATATTGAGATGAAGAAGCCATTCATATATGTAAAAAAATTGCCAATATTCTCATTTGAAAATGGTTTTCACTAATTAAGATTACGTATCTTGGTTTAGTAACTTACCTCATCAGCATATCTGTAAAATAAAAGTCACTTCAAACTATTTTAAAAGTCAATCATGGCGACAAATAGCTAAGGGTAAATAAAATTTACGGTAACATCTCTTTCTTTCTGTTAATTTATGACTGTTCACAAAGAAACATTTGTTTCCATAAATGAAAATCTTATGGAGGATCAAGAGCCAATGATGACTTTACGCGATTGTGCCCATAATGATTCTTTGGCCGATTTGTCCATCATTTCCATTTCCATTTCCGTTTCCGTTTGATCCACACTGTCCCACGAACCAAGCACAGACATGCCTCTCTCTAAAAAGTTGAAACCTTTTGCTTGTGCATTCTGCATCTGCACTATGTATTGAGTTAGACTCGGTCAAGAGCTTTTTATTTGTTATTTGATTCGACCAGTTCTGGGCCATCATCCAACTGATTCAATACACTTGTAAGTGGAAAAAGTTTGGGACATAATTCGGTGATTTTTATGATTATTATTATATTTTTAGTTATAATAACCATAAAAACAACTAAATTAATAATTGATTCTTTTTTATGTTATCTTTAATAGAGAGTGTTTATTCATTATGGAATTAAATAGTTGTGATTGTAAAAAAAGGGAACCATACATGAATCGTCCTGAGATGGTTAGTGAAAAGTCAATACATCCAAGGAATTGGAGGATAGCTTCCTCAAGCAGTTGCGGTGGGGAACTTCTCATCACAGCAGAACTCCGCACTTGCTACAACTCCAATAAGAAACATCATGGAATGTGAAACACAAGAAACTCAACATCTCTCTCCCTCTAGAAAGTTGTAAGCAACTGCGGCACTCTCTCCCTCTCCTCTCCACTTTGATTTCAGATCTCCTGTTTAATATTATAATATCTTATTATGTTTAATAAATTTCAGTCATTTATTTATGTGAAACTTGTATGAAAGCTGCATGAATCTCGTAAAATAAATGACTGAGATTTCATAAGACAGAATAAGACGGAATAAAACTAGACAGAGGATCTCTTACCTCGTTCTTGGGTTTTATGCAAATTCTTTATTTGTTTTTCTTTCTATATTTCCTTGCTTTACATTATTTTATAACTTTGCCTTCCTCATCGCCATGACCATGAAGCCTAAAAAGGAAGGGACGGAGACTTTGAGAGACACAACTCCTTACGCCTCATAGTTATCTACTTTCCAAAAATCTTCCATCTAAATTAGCTCTCTCTCTCTCTCTTGCATACTTTCTATTTACCTCCAAAGTTGAATACATTATCCACTTTCCGCTTTCAGTTGGCAGCAATTCTCACAACATACAACCCCAAGTCAGTCACTTTCCTTCTCCTTGCCTGCTTTTGGGTTATTGCCAGAGACAGCCAACTCTTATCTCTGAACTGTTTTTTCAGAGTTAGCAAGCCTGGAGTAGTCCTCTTGTTTCTCTTGTTCACTCTCTGGAACTGGTTTGTCACGACTTTTCCACTGTTTTAGATCTTCAACTTTTGCTTGCCTGTATACCAAACTGCAGTTTGCTCCATTTGTCACCTTTTTTTTTCCAAGAGTTTTCAACTCCTTGGAGATATCAAAGACTGGTTTTTGCAAGGTACCCGTCATTAAAACATGTTCTCTTTATTATTTTACTTGTAAATGCTAGTTACTGCTCAAAAAGCTTGGTCAGATCTTGTTTCCTTATGTATATCCTGTAGCTTGCAATGTAGACTGAATTTTCTAAAAGAGAAGACAGAGTGTAAAGTAAGTTCAATGAATGACTCTTTTAAGTGATGCAGGTGACTTTCCTTTTATATCTCTTCAACAAAGTTTGTGGCAACTTTTTCCGAAGAAAAATAGCTCCACTTGTGAATTAGTGAAGAGATTTGAAGTATAGTAGTACACAGATTGCTTTGAAACACCTTTAGATACATTCATCCTGTCCAAAAATTAATTGTTTCACAGGTTATTTTATCTGCAAAGGGCTCACTTTTTCTGTCTGATAAATTTTTCCATGAAAGAAATATCGTCGTTCTTCAAGGCCTCTAGTGTGGCTGGGATTAGAGTGCTGATTGCCATGATGTGACTTGTTTGAACATCTGGACTAAACTAATATTTTACTAATAGAACGTAATTTACTAATATGACCCTTTCATTTGCTTCTGGTATTTCTCTGCGAATTTGCTGCTTACCCAATTGACTGCTACGAGTTCATTTGTTTGAGCATTCTGTCATCTTGGAGACAAGGTCAAAGTTTAAACGTATCTTGTTAACCCATCAATTGTCATCTTGTTTGCTATCTCATAACTCATCTTTGTAGCTTTATCTTTATTATACGGTGCAATTTCAGATTGCTTTCTTGAAATTGACTTGATTGACCACTTAGAGAGAGACGGTTGGGGAGAGCAGAGAATTATATAAAGAAAGAAGGGTGCGGCTATGGGCTATAATTTTAAAGCACCATGGAACGTAAGGCAGTTGAGCTGAAAGTATCCCTCAGATTGCTCAAAGTGCAGTGCCTGGTAGTTTTGGTGCCTGTCAATTGACTGGACATTTTTCTGTAGACTTCAAACTTGGAACTTTTAGGTGATTTGGAGGGCAAAATAACATAAAGCTTAAATCTTCTGAGGGGCTTTTTGATGGATTCATCATCATCAGGATCATCTAAGAGAGCTCGGATTCCTAGCAATGGAACACAAGTGCCTTCGTGCTTGGTTGATGGATGCAACTTTGATCTTAGCAAATGCAGGGACTATCATCGTCGACATAAAGTATGTGAACTTCACTCCAAGACTCCAAGGGTTTTTATCAGAGGTCTGGAGCAACGCTTCTGTCAGCAGTGCAGCAGGTGAGAAGTAGAGCATGTGTTAGGGGGGCTTCTTTTCTATCTTTTTTCTTATGTAGACGCATTTGAGAAACTGATTGAACCAAGGTTCAGCGTTAAAAACTTAATTGCTTATACGCTTAGTTACCTGGCCTCAATACTTTCTCTTAGGCTCATGAATTTCAGGCGTTTAGCATCAAAATTTAGCACTAAGATCTTGGTTTGGCCACTTGTGAGTTCTGTAGATGAAGTTCTGCTGGGGCCTCAGCGTTCCAATTACCATCTGCAAGAATTCAGGAAGCTGCGTATCACCGTTGGAATCTTTTTCCTTGACTCAATTGTTAAAATTGAACATGTAATTGATGCAGTAGATATAAAATAGGTTGATTCGAGTTTTTGGATAGAGGTTTCTGTGAAATGTTTTCATCTCGACTCGAGTACAGGACTTTAATCTACGTGCTTGTCATGCAAGTCTTGCAATTGCATTTCGGCTTAAGGCAAGAACAATAAACATAGAATCAAGATAAATAAGCTTCTTCGAACTATATGCTTTGTTAACTGTTGTGAAACGAACGCTTGCATGAAAAATATTACTTTTCTCCAAGTGGTTATCAATAGATCTCTAGTCACATGCTCTTCTGCCTTCAATAGTTCCCTTTAGGCATGGATTATTCTTTGCTTTGGCTTTTACCTTGTGAGATTCATGGTAGGACGGACAGGATTTTGTTGTAGTGATTATCCCCACGAATGCTAACTCAAAATCCACTTTGTTAGGTTCCATTCGTTAACCGAGTTTGATGAAGGAAAACGAAGCTGCAGAAAACGTCTTGATGGACACAACAGGCGTCGAAGGAAACCTCAGCCAGATTCTATGTCCAGAAATCCTGCTTTGTTATTTTCCCATCACCAAGGTTCGATTTGTGAACTGGACAAATTCGGGTTTGGTAGTTCTCTCTCTTTCCCTTATCAGTCGGGAACTTTTTCCTTCATTTTCATGACTGTTGACCTTACGTTTAAGTGCACATGTTTAAAACATGTTTTTCCCAGGTACAAAATACTTGCATTTTGGTAGTTCCCATGCGCTTTCCACCACCGCAAGCTCAGCTTGGGTTGGGACTATCAAAACTGAGAGTGAGACAGCGTTTTGTACGAGTCATTCATCAAACTTCAATCCAGGAAAAACCCCATTTTCTGAACCCTTGTCCTTCAGCCATAAAGGAGAAAAACAGTTTCCTTTTTTACAGGGAACTAGTTCCTTGGATCCTGGAGATTCTGTGCCTCAACCCGATACCAGTTGCACAATAGCCACCAATAGTAGTAGTGACCAGAAAATGTTCTCTGATGGGTTGATACGAGTCATCAACTCCAACCGTGCTCTCTCTCTTCTGTCATCTCCGCCATCAGCTGACACGCCGCCGGAGATTGGTTTGAGCGACCTTATGCAGCCTGTAATGAATCCCCAAGCACTGCCCTTGCTCTCGAGTCTTCACTATGATGGTCTTGGAAGGAAAAGTCAGACAGCAGGATCTATGCTGGTCTTTGATGGAGGCAGTAGCTCTGATATCCATGGCCAAAGTACGTTTCAGATTGGAGCTGATGGGTCATCTGTCACTGGATCTCATCACATGCTTTCGTTCTCATGGGAGTAGTACTCATGTTGGCTGTTCTTTCTTGACCAGACATGGCTCCACTGGTTAAAATAAGACAATTTATTTTTCTGAACTCTCTAAGTTTGTTGATTAAGATGATACTCAAATTAGGCATATAAATCCCAGTTCAGTATTCTGATATTCGGCAGATAAAAAAAAGGGATATGGAAAGAGACTTACCTAATTCTGAGATCAACCAAGTTGTTCACCGCCTAATTTGATGCTGTGTTAGAGAAGCATAAATTCCATCTTCTAACTTCCAACCAGATATGCGTAAGCTTGAAGGGCATCTTTGACCAGCCCACTTGACTTTCTTTCAACCGCAACCACAAAAATGTTAATTTGTCTAGTAGGTTATCTGTCCGTCAAGTGTTGCATCATGTGGTTTTGGATTTGGACGCATTGGCCATTGTACAGCTTCAAGTGCACTTGTAGCTTTCTTCAAAAAAAAAAAAAAAAGTGCACTGGTAGCGTTTTTCTGATAACTATGTCTATGCTTTTGTTTTCGCCTACTGCATGCACGTTCCATTGCAGTACTTTGCTTCAGGTTTCAAGACACAACGCTTGACCTGTCTTACCCCCCTTCTGGTAAAATCTCCACACACTTTAAGCTACTATTATCTGCTGCATAAAAACTCTTTCAAGTAACTAAGCTACTAATTCGTGCTTCAGCTTTTCCTCTTTTTCTTATCTTCTTTATTTTTTCTCCTCAATTATAGATTAGTTATCATATAAGAAAAATATTATTTTAATAAATAAAATATTCTTTATTAAATATTTTCATAGACGACAGTTATCTTCTTATGATTTATTCTGTAAGCTTTTAACTAGATTATACTTCAATTTTCATAGAGTACTTCAGACATTAAACTAAACCATCTTTTAAAATAAGTTGAAGTGAATATTTTAACTGATTTAATTTAATTACTACCTGACAAAATTTTGGGTTTAGAAGGATCTTGAGACACAATGTCCTGTACCCTTCTGAACTTATCTTTATTTGTTATACCTCATTCCCTTATCCTGCTTGCCTTATACCTAAAAATGTACCAACTACGAAGCACTCTCCGATTGGTATAATAAATCCTAAGAAGAAAATTATTCACTAGAAAAGGATAAGGTTAGTCTAATAGAAATGATGAATACCAATACCTATTTGTTCTATCCTGGTGTCTGCTCAAAATTGTACAAAACAAAAGATAAAGAGTTTCTTGTTCCGATGGCGACATTGATACAATGAGATTAATTATTACACCACTTCTAACATCAAACTGGTAACCTACGTTTTTACCAGATGATATTATTTTTGAAATTCTCCTCTTGTTTGACAGGTGTAAGCTAGATTCCAATCTTAGGGAGAACTAATAGGTTGGAGGACAAAAGTCGGATGTGACAAAGGATATGCTTATTCGTACGGATTTGATTTGAAACATAACTCATGTTTTGCAGACAATACGAGTGCAAATACGACAAATACTAGTTTGCAGCCTTAATTGTATTCATTCTAATGCAAATAAAACATGGGAAATTTTATCCTCGCTTATGCTCAACTATCGAGCAGTTAGATTAAATTTCACAGAGCATTGTTTTATCTCCCAAATTAGATCGAAATAGAATCAAATTTGGAGGCAACACATAAGATAATGTCTGATCTTTTCATAGTATATATATTCGCACAAATCAGGTAGGTGATGATAATCGCCTTACATGAGTGACCGAAAGAGATAATGGTTGATGCCCTGTAGAAAGTACTCAGAAAAGACCGTGAAAACTTGATTTTCTGTCGTGAAACATGCAGAATAAACCACTATTTGACACTCTCTTTCGGTTTTAACTTAGGTCTTATCCTTCTCTTCACTTTCGGTCAGATAGATCTAGGGAAAGAACTCTATGTTTTCCAAACTGGAGATCACGCACAATCTTGACATTGTTGTTTGATGTTCAAACCGGCTTTTGGCCTTCTGGGGTGGCTATCCAATATGGTTATATGCTGTTCACAAATATTAATCAGAATACTAATGAGTTAGAATATATCTGCGAAGAATCGAAATGACAATTCAACTTTACAAGGACTATAAAGGGGTTAATTAAATAAATGAAGATTTAAATTTCAGAACTTCCAAAGGAAAAGAAAACCCCATCTATTCTTCTTTTTTTCTTCTAAAATTCCAACACTGTTATGGATTGATGCAGAAGTACAGCAAAAGTTCTCCGTAATCCATATCTTGGCGAGAAGTCAAAAGTTTCAAGAAACAGAGATGGGAATATTATATCCTAAACCATACACAACCTGGGAAGGGATCAAAAGGGCAGTGGGCCGACAAAAAGTTTCTTCTATACTTAATAGACTTATCCACTGATTGCCTCCAGAATGTTATTATCATCCAAAGCACCCAATCAAAAGTCTCCACATGACCTTAATAATATCGTATTAATTATATGGCAGTGTAGAAGCACGGGACATCAACTTCTATATAAGAGCTGAAGTGGCTCCAGAAATGGGCACAGGCACAAGTTTCAGTAACTGACAACAGCAAACCTTAATTCAGGTATGGAGAAAAACTACAAGAAAGGAGGTCTAATGAGAAGCAAGCTAGCAAAGTCCTTGCGTCGAGCCAATAAACCTTCTATACCAATGCAATGTGGCAACAAAGTGGGTCCTACCCCATATAATCCAAATGGTTTAGGAGAATTTCGCACCAGCCACAGCTGTATAGTGCCGCAGCAAACGGCCGTAAGTTTCAGTCACAGAAGTTTTCGTGATCCTGGTGGCGATGAAAATGTGGACATGAAGGCTACAACTTACATTGCCTATGTTCGTGAGCGATTTAACCTCGAGAGGCTTGATCCGTAGGCATGGAAACTTGATTAGCCATAGCACAGGACTGGGCCTGCTTCGAAGTTTCAGAGTTCGTGATCATCTAGATTATGTTGGCGAAAACTTGTTTTGGCTGTCTGTTGAGTAGAAACAGTACTAAATAATACAAATAATATGTTCCTGGTATTGTTTCTCTTTATGGCTTATATCAGTAGATTTTCCTCGTTTGTCTATCCCCAATTTTCTGACTGTTTTCTAAATAATTAACAGTTTCTCATGGTTTCATGTAACCTGCATATACTTTACTTAAAACATGATACATGAAGACTGTAAATGATTCGATATAATGAGTCTGGTTAGTTCAAGCAAGTGGAAATCTAGTTCATTAGGTAACGATGAACTTGTTAAACTTTCAGCTTTTCTTCCTCTAATGTTGACAACGAAACTGTGTACATGTCTGCCACAAACAGAAGAAGAAGAAGATGGTGCATGAATGAAATCACTTATAAGGGAAGAAAATCAATGTTGTGCTTAGAATTGATGCCTAAACTTGAAGAATATTATGAGTAGTATACCTTTAGAACATATTCCCACGTAACATACGGCAAATAATAAATTTGATAAGTCTAATTACCCAGAAACAGATATGAATGGTACTCTTGTGTTAATTAGTGTCTTGATGGTTATGTGCAGATCGGGCACCTTGTGTTAATTAGTGTCCTGATGGTTATGTGCAGATCGGGCAGAGGTGATCCTCCTGTTTTACAGTGTCTCTTTAGGATATGTGTCTCAGAAATTTCGGACAGAAGAAAGACGTCCATACATGCCATGCAGTTACGTAAAGAATTCAAGAAATTCAAGAAATGTTAGTTACAATTAGTTAGATGACAGTTAGCAAGAATGAGTTGCTATAAATGTACAATCAATTACTGAAGTTGTAGAACACAATTCATTGAATGAAATCTCAGTTTTCGCTGAGTTCTCAAACTCCTCTGTTCACCCCTGTTTTCATTCCGTCTCTCTCACTAGCTTTCTCTCTCAACGTTTTCTGCTTCTTATTCTTTTGTTTTCGTATGATCAATAGATAAAAACAACAAAATGGTATCAGAGCTTTATTTCTTGAGGGACTTGTGAGTGTGTGATTGAGTGAGGAGCTTTCTTGAAGATCCAACGTTGGTGATTGTCATTGGAGTGCTGTGATTTAGAGGAGTTCATCGAGAGATGGCTGAGAACTTACCTCAGGGCTTGCAGTCTCCAGTGTTTAATGGTGAAGGATACGCAGTCTGGACAATCAAAATGGAAGTGTATATGCAAGGACAGGTTCTGTGGGAACC
>JANPWU010000003.1:8942192-8952273 GCA_024707465.1 Erythroxylum daphnites
ACCACGTTAAATTTCCTGTGTCCATTTTGCTCATTTCATTTTTCCTTTTCACGAAATACACCCGCTGCGCCCAACAATATGTACTTGATATATCATTCTTGGCACAATTAAATAAAATGAAGTCTTTTACAAAAATTGGAAACCAAAAGAAAAAGAAAAAACTGTTGATAGAGTGTCAAAATTCATTAGATTCACATAATATGTATGGGAACTGCTAATACAGTAACAGATAATAAATTTAAAAATAAAAACAACAGAAATAATAGGATATATATATATATAGAGAGAGAGAGAGAGAGAGAGAGAAGGGGGGGGGGGGAGAGAGAGAGAGAGAGAGAGAGAATAATGTGTGAAGTGAAAGGATTATGAACTTTGTATTGAGAAGAAAATAATATATTTTCATTAATAATTTTATTATCTAAGTGTTATCTATATGGCAGGCAGTAGCTAAAATGTATTATGAATCAGTCTACTTTTCTTTGTTCTAAATACGACTTTCAAATTCAGGACAAAGATTAGGGAGCGAGCAATTATTGCCTCCTAGTTACAATACTTGCTTTGACTTAATCAAGTCTGCATCCACAGCAGTGTTATTCATTGTGGGATCAGGTATGTTCATCCAACAACCAACAATTAATATTTGATAAGTTTTATTCTCGCTAATTATCACCATGAATAACGTGTAGGTTCATCCAAGATGAGAAAGATACGAGAAAAGAAAGAGCAGCATACATGGACAGTTCAGTTAATGAACGAACTTCTTGAACGAGTCGTGATGTATGAATATGACGAAAGTGGCGGGCGTCCCTCATCAGAAGAACCCTTCATGTCAGATATCATAGAGGACAATCAACAGCAGCAGCACGAAGTCTTGGAAAAGATTGAAAACCCTATATTAATAGCTGCCAAGAATGGCGTAATAGAAATGGTGGAAAAAGTCCTTGAAAAATATCCTATGGCTATTCATGACATGAACGTGGATGGAAAGAATTTGGTGATGTTGGCTGTTGAACATCGACAACCACATGTTTACCTATTTTTGCTTGATCGAAATACAACATACTCTAAGAGCAATGGTGCAAAGGACACCATCTTCCGTCACATAGATAAGAATGGGAATAGCGCATTGCATCTCGCAGCTTATCTCGGAGACTATAAGCCCTGGCTCATTCCAGGTGCTGCTTTACAAATGCAATGGGAATTCAAGTGGTACGAGGTATGCTATCGTTACACAACCAAGTTATAATGACAAATTTTTATCCTTAAATATTCAATAACAAAGTAAAGTAAAATCCTGGTGCTTATACTGGTAATATTAATGTAAGGTTATGATTGCAATTGCCGTCTAATTAGGTCTCTTTACTCAGTCGACAGACAGGAGGAAATTTTGTCCCAACCGTTGTTGGACTATTGTAGTTTAATCTTTGCTTCATTTTAGACTAGGCATTGCATAAATTAACGATTAATATACTAAAATTTAGCACTTAATACTTTTTCACCTAAAGTTTAATGAAGGCCCTGGTTTGTAATATACTCGTGTATTTTGACAAATGCACAGTTTATAGAGAACTCCATGTCACACCACTACTTCGTTCGTCGCAACAAGTTAGGCAAGACACCTAAAGACATATTCTCAGAAACTCACCAGGAGCTAGTTAAAAGTGGTGGCGAATGGCTCACACACACTTCCGAGTCATGCTCAGTTGTGGCAGGTCTAATAGCCACTGTCGCCTTCACTACCTCAACCACTGTGCCAGGAGGCGTAAAACAAGAAACTGGCACTCCAACACTAGAGCATCACCTGGCATTTAAAGTGTTTGCTATCTCGTCTCTCGTAGCTCTATGCTTCTCTATCACATCAGTGATCATGTTCCTTGCTATCCGCACTTCTCGGTACCACGAGAAGGATTTTAAAAGATATCTCCCTGGAAAGCTTTTCGCGGGTTTATCTTCTCTTTTTGTGTCCATTGCCGCAATTTTGGTTTCTTTCTGTGCAGGGCACTTCTTTGTGCTTAAAGATGAACTGAGATATGCAGCATTTCCGCTTTATACAATGGTCTGCCTGCCTGTGACTCTTTTCGCTATAGCTCAGTTCCCATTGTACTTTGATCTTATTTGGGCTACATGGAAACATGTTCCTCGACGTAGTTACATGGTGATCCACCGATAGTCAAAGTTCTGGTTTCGCAGTCAGTTTGCTTTCTGTGGAGTGTTTTCTAAATTCACTTAAGCGGGGAGCTTTAATTTAGTTAGAATAGTGTTGCACAAAGTTGTATGTTTTGAGGTTACATGATTTGTTCAAATTTCAATGCAATGTGATTGTGTTTGGAGAAGATTAGGAGAGGCAGTAGTAGGGCTTCCTGACCTTATTTGTTGCATGTGCTTCTTGTCACACTTTTTTTTTTTTTTTGAGATTATAAGGGAGATACATGAAATCTTAACTAACTAAACGGGGGAAGAGACACTTCGAAAATGTCCTTCAGTAACCATATTGTTCTCTACATAAGCTACCTCAACATGTTTTTATATTATACACGGGACCACATCTCTTGCAGCCCATTGATTTGATTTAGTATTCAATTAAGGCCCACATAAAAAACATACAACGATTTGCCCTTCTCACGTGTTGTTAGTTTGTTACTTGTTACAACATAGACTACTTACAAAATTTGTATTTTTCTTAGGAGAATGATATGATCATTTTGACGTGTGGGATCGTACCACTCTTTGTCGTCTGTTATCTAATTTTGCACAAAAATTTTAATTCATTTTCTTAAAAATAAACCTCAGAAGCACATTGGTCATGTTTATTAAAATGTGATAAAACCTTTTTTCTAATTTTCATAAAGGTTTTTCTTTATTGTTGTTTCTCTATTTATTTTTTGTTTATTAATTTAAAATATTTCTCTCATTAATGCATTCATCAACTATTAACTTTTTTTTCCTCTTTTCCAATGTTTTATTTTTTTTGAGGGACTTTTCCTATGTTTTATAGTTGTGATTGGTAATTAAGTTACAAAAAAATAAAAGAGAAGTTATTTGATTTATGTATTAATTTCAATTTGTTAAGGGAATAGTTCTGAAAATTTATGATTTTTTTTGGCCTTTCTATTATCCTCCTTATGTTAAAAGTATGAGACTTATCAGAAACAACCTTTGTTCCAAATAAGGGTATTATTATGTATTACTGAACCTCTCTAGACCTCACATTTTAGCGAGACTATTACTGGTTGTTGTTGTTATTGTTATTGTTATAGTGGTAACACTTAAAAGAGAAAGAAAATTTAATGAAGAATTATGTTGGTTCAGTTCATTATCATCATTAAAAATTGTTCAAGGAGATGAGCCTTGACAGAAATGGTAATTAAGACACCCGAAAAAGCTACAATGACTAATTAAGTCCAACTATTTCCCGCAACGTCTAAATAAATTTTGTTTGATAGCCTCGCATGTAAATAGGCATCTAATACGATACATAAATTAACAGAATAAGTTTTTTTTAAAGTTAAAATTAACAGAATAAGTTTATTCTCAATCATTATGCTTAAATAAATTGTTTTGCTCATTTTCAATTTCAAAAGTAAAAAACTATAATCATATAAAAGCAGGGGTGGATCCAGAATTTTTTTAAGTGAGGGTAAAATTTTAATAAGAAAAAAAATATTTTTAATGGGGGCAAAAATTTAATAGAGTAAAATTTTATTTTTTTTTGTAGGGGCAAAACTTAAAATGATAATTTTTTGCATGAAATTTGTTGGAGGCTGTGGGGGCAAGTGCCCCCACTGTAGCTCCGTCCCTGTATAAAAATACAATGTAATTGAGCCTGATATGGTATATTTTTAATTATCAATTATATCTTCTATATGTGTTCATTATTTAGACACGAAAGAATTAGGCTGCCCCCAAGGCGGCTTTCAATGAAACAAATTCTTTAGCTTAATGTTTATTATTTTAAAGAAATAAAACGAAAAAATAATAAAAAAACAAATATTGAAATTAGAATTATATATCATTACCTGCAAACGTATGAGAAAATTGTTTAAAATTTAACTTTTAAGGAAAACGATAGAACGATTTAAATACGGGGTGATCTCTAACTTGTGAGAGAGCTTTGCTTATGATTTTGTGAAGTGAAAGAGGCTAATTATATCCCCACGCATTTCACAGAACCCCAGTTACGTAAGAGTTACGAATTTAAGGATCCAATCAGCTTCAGTTGTATGTATGTACCTATCAAAGCTCTACGTTGGTCAGTCCAAGCAGAATTTATTTCGAAATTTTCCTTTTACATGGGCATGTGAATTTCTTCTCTACCTTTCAAGTTAACCAACGGTGACTCTCGTATGAACTCTTGGCTGGAAATTCTTCTTCATCTTTTGGCAAGAATTGGAAAAACTCGTGTTCTAACATCGTTTTCACTAGGATTTAAGTTCCTCCACATGTTTGCGCCCGTGATAATAAAAGTAATGGTAAAAAATATAAATAAGCTCTTATCATTTTTTAGTTTTTGATGCATAAACCCTAAACATTTTAATGTTCATTCAACTTTTCTATTATTAAATATGCACAAAATTTTATTTATCTACTTTCTAAAATTTTTCTTTTAATGCCAATATCATCGTTATATGAAACTTCATGAAGTCATTATTAATTTCTGAAGAGATATTAACTTTAACAATATGAAAACACTAAAAGTTTCTTTGACTTTTTGCAAAAATCTTATAAAGGAATCAGCTCTTTAGTTTTTCTTCTTGTCTTGAAGTAATTCATTCTCGTGATTCTGTTACATATGTTTAGTGCTGATTTTGCTGGATGGATTAGGTGAGCTCTATGTAATCGACTCTAACTCCTAGCTTGGAGGGCATGAAAGGTCTTGGTGGACTTATTTGTGGAAGGTTTTGAAGCCATGAAGACTAAGAAATAAAGCAATCCTGGACATTTCAAGGTAAGTTTCATTATCTAATTAGCATGTACTTTTGGCAGATCAGTAGCAGAAGTTCATTGTTGTCTTTAGTGGACATCCACATGCTTCCATCATCCTCATAGTATTCTTGTCATGTCGTGTCACACATGACCTGTAGTCTCCTGAAATCTTCATCTAATTATTAAATGCTAACAATTTCTCAACGATGAAATTGACATTTGAACGACAGGTTACAGAAGCCGTACAAATGCCCGAATGACATGAACGCCATTATCGAACAAAGAAAACAATGGCAGATTATAGACTAGAGTGTAGTCATCATTGGATGCAAACACAAAACACCAGATTTACCTATTGAATAAGTTTATTTTGCATTCGTATAAATATTTTATTTAAGATATTTTGTTATTAATTGTAAGAGACATAAATCTTACCTATAACTTATTCATAAATTGGAACAAGTCATGTAAAATATGAAATTAAGATATACATTTCATGTACAAAATTATCGAGGCCACTTGATATGTGTAAAGTCCCATTCTAATACGAGTCATGTAAAACAAATTAGGCTATTTTCTAATATAATTAAATGAAGACTCAACAAAATATTCCATTAATTTATAAATTTTTAACATGAAGTTATTATTAGTATTTCTATTCAATTCGGTGCGTTTTATTAAGCTGAAATTTCATACTTTTGAATAATTGTTAGTCTATTTCAACACTTTAATTAATATATTTATTATGAGACTATTCTAACCAATAAAAAATTGATCTAATGGTTGAGAGGTCCAAGTTATTGAAATCCTAACCTTTGTTTGAAAATCTTTTGTAAATTTAAATTTTTTAAATTTACCAAAAAATAAAAATGATGCTATTATTTAAATATCTATCTTTGCCTATATGCAGCGTTGCTACATTTAACCCGTGACTATGTCAATAAGATCATCCTGAACAGACTCTACAGAGACCCTTTAACCTACAAATGACTCAACAATATAAGTAAAACATGTCTGATCTTTTAGGAGTAATATTCGTTTTTAACTGAGCTTGAAATCTCCTGCGGAAAAGGGTTATGTTCGGACTATTGGTAATTAAATCTTTTCTCAAATATAAGCAATCTAAACAGAAGTGGTTAGGTATGCCTAGCATGGCATGACGTTATGAAATGGTTGATATTAAAGTTTAACTGTAGTTTGATCCCTGATTAATTGATTCCAATTCAAAGGGGATAACTACTTATAGTAGAAGTCAAAACTCAAATTAATCTCTCCATTTAAAGACTCTAACCTTGTGGACTAAGGAAGTCCAGACTTTTGGACAAATTTGAAAACATGGCTTCTCATTGAACCTTTTAGTTTTGCTTAAGAACTTTACAAGTTAGCTAAAAAAGAGAAAAATATTAACAAATTTAAGTAACACAGAACTTACATCAAATGATTAAATAAGAAAATGAATTTGATCATATGTACAACTCTTGAAATAAATAAAATTCACTCTTCCATTTTTAAATATAATTTTCTTTAAGTAAATGATATTAAGCTTAAAAATATGTTTTATATGCAAAACTCTTCAAATAAATAAAATTCAATTTTATGTTTTTAAATATAACTTACTATAAGTAACTAATAATTCAAAAAAAATATTTTTAAGTGTTGAAAACTTTACATCTCACTCTCATTCTCTTAGATGTATGCGCGCACGCATACACACATATATTTATTCTAATTTTTTTAAAAAAGATACCATGAGATATTTTCCAACAAATTAGGTTCGTGCTTTGATATGATATTGATACTTGGCCCATACGAGGCATATTAGCTCAGATAGAAACAAAGCGGGAGTCAGGCAGCTCAATCTGCTTTCGCGAGAACAAAAGTCAAGGTCAAAACAAGAATACATTATTCAAGGGCATTGTGGTCAAGTCTCAAGACTATGCTCCGGCATAAAGGATTAGAGGGTTATTATCGTCAAAGCAAACCAAAACAAACGAAAGTTTCACCTTCTTAAGGTTAGGTCACATGATTGCCCGAACCCGAAAAATGGTCTAGTTGATTACCTGACGCATTTTACTTTATATGTCGACACGTGGCAAGTTCTCTTCGAATTTATTCCCACCAATGACCATCTCATTTGCCGCATTTTCAAGGTTCCTCTCGTTCGTGTATTCTGGAACTTATATCCACCGTCCGATCCTCCAGCAACTTGCATCATCAACGTCCCAGAGCGCTTTTGATTTCGAGACTAACCCGACACCATGGAGTAGCAAATTTAAGCTTTTTGTTTAGAGGGACTTGTCATAGTTAAGTGTCCTATGCGAAAAATAGGGGGAGAGAAGAAATTAAAAGAAAAAAGATCAAATTTTTATTGGCTTTAAACAGTGGTTGAGAAAGATTCTGATCGATTTCATAGCGTAAGCATACACTATAGATAGGAGGAGGAGAGTGGAAGTGGCGGTGGAGGAGAGAGAGAGGGTATAAATAAAAGGGCTTGTTTTGAAGCTACAAAGTGTGCAAAACCGAGAGAGGCTTTTTGATCAGTGAAGATTTGTTGGGGTTTGCAAAAGAATTTTGCTTTTTAAGAAAATGGGAAGAGGTAGGGTTGAGTTGAAGAGGATTGAGAACAAGATTAACAGGCAAGTGACCTTTGCAAAGAGAAGAAATGGACTTTTGAAGAAAGCCTACGAGCTTTCTGTTCTTTGCGATGCCGAGGTTGCTCTCATCATCTTCTCCAATAGAGGAAAGCTGTACGAGTTTTGCAGTAGTTCAAGGTATCACCAAAACAACCAAACCTTGTACCCCAATAAACAAAAAATGCCTCCCCTTTTCCTTTCTCCAATTTCTCTTAGCGATATTCTCTCTCTCTTCTTCTTCTTCTTCTTTTTCTTTTCTTTCTCTTTTCTTGTTCTGAAATCTGACTGACCCTTAGATTATAAGAACTTAAAGATTTGATCTTTGTTGTTTCTACTGTCAGTTTTGAGTACCCACAAAGAAAAAACTTATAAAACAAAATGAAACCTAGAAGAAGATATATATATAGAGAGAAAGAGATACAAAAGTGGTTTTTAACTCTGTCAAGGTTTGCTGTTTCGGTGAATGTCTCGGTGTTTATAGCAGGTTGAGTGTGTTAGTGTTGGTTTTGATGTTAGATCTGCAACTAAAGACCCTAATTGAAGGTAGTTCTCACACTGTTTATTGGACTCTAAAATTTCTCCCTTGTTTTTGTTCCCAATATATCTTCCTTTTATCTACTTTTCCTTTTCTACTAAATACCTGAATTTTCCATTTTTGTGTCCATTTTTTCGTGTTGAAAAAGTGATCGATCTGATCGAGGGCTTTTAGACATTTGAGCTGATGCAGCTCCTAGCACATTTGGAGTCTTCTCCTTAACTAATCCAGCAAAAGAACTCGCCTTGAGAGCCTGGTTTTGATTCTTTTTGAAGCAAAATCTTTGGCTTTTATACCATTTCTCTTTCTTTTCTTTTCCTTTTCATTCTTCTCTCATTTTCGTCAGGTTTTGAACGCAACTACTTTTACAGGAATCATGAACTTGCTCTTCCTCTAATATTGGCCATTTGTTTCTTGCTAAATTGTAGTCACCCTTTAAAAAGTCACTGTCTTTCTAAGACCCCTACTAATTGATTCACTAAATAGGTTCTTTTCAAGTTTATTGAAGAATACTGCAATCGTGAATATCTTTAATTTCCTTCCCTCTTAACATCTAAAATCTCATGTCTTCTTTAGGGTTTTCTGTCGTGTTATCTAAGTCACTCTATACCCTTGACTTCTATGTTATAAAATTGTCAATTAAGCTCGGACAGAAGATCAGAGTTGGTTCAAGTCTCAATTTTTTTCCAAACCCAAAAGAAAGAAGGGTTTCTCTTAGTTATTACCGAAACAATTATGGCGAATGAGACTGCAATTTTTCTTCTCAGGTAAGTCCTTTATGACTTCCAATCGTCTATTGGATCGATCTCTCTCTCTCTCACAGAGACATACAATACATGCGGAAAAAAGGGTTGTGTTTCAATCACTGAACTGGATGGGATGGTAGACATTTTAGGGTTTTGTTCATTCCAAGAATTTAGGGTTTCCTCTCTCCGTCTCTCTCTATGGTTTGAAACAGTGTTGTTTCGTTCAGATCTGACTTGAAGTTGATCACAATAGATTTTGAAGTTTTTAAGTGTGACTTTTACAGTGTGTTTAGCAGCGATCGACCCTAATATCCGTAAGACATAAGTCCTCTTCATGGATAATCATAACACGGATTAATTTAAACAAATAACTATTACTATAATTTCCTTAACTTGTTCGAGCTTCCTCGTATAGATCTTGGCGTTAACTAAAAGAACAGGTATTTCCTACCACAAGATTATATTCCTTGACATGCATAAGCATTTGATTGTGCTTTTTCAAGGTTTATTATTTTCCATACAAAATTTTTCAATGTACTAAAACGCAGCTAACCTTAATTAGCTCGACTATTGTTGTTACATCCCTTGAAATCGTGAAGATTATGTCACAACTTAAAGCGCATTTACTTGGGGACAATGCAGTTTATTAAAAAATTCGTACCATATGATATGTTTAAATTATCAGATTTTGGTTCAGTTGTGATGGCCGGGCAATTGTGTGGTTAGAATTATATGGAAGTGCTAATTAATTCTAAATTATGTATAATCTTCCTCGTAATTCCTTTACCGTGCACGAGTTTATATTTGTGAAGATTGCCTAATGTTTTTAACTTTGTGCTTCATTTGAAGTAACTATACTAACCAACAGCTGTTTTTCTCTATTTTTAAGTAGCATGCTCAAAACTCTTGAGAGGTACCAAAAATGCAACTATGGAGCACCTGAGACAAATGTGTCAGCAAGGGAGGCACTGGTAGATTCATCCTATTTCCTATTACTTTTTCTAATTGAACTTTCAAATGATAATCCATATCTAGTAAAACCATTTTACATATAAATGATGATTCGAACTATTTAAACACTGGTCATCAAAATTGATGCACCATATATGATATTGATATTGTGAATATATATGTATTCGTTCTTTCTTAATCAAAGTTCTAAATTGAGTCCATAACCACAATTTTGGTGTAATGGTTTTGAAGGTTGTTATAACTGTAATTAGGCTATTCTAATTTGTTATGAT
>JANPWU010000003.1:9037527-9050354 GCA_024707465.1 Erythroxylum daphnites
TGCCGAACCAGTATAAAAATTTTGGTATTCTTTTCTTACTGTTTTATTTTCACTCCAAATTTAATCACGTTTCCGCACAACAGAAGATTGGTGCAAAAGTAACAATTCTTGCGTAATTAGTGCATTCAGAAATGTTCTTAATGTCAAATCATGACTTTGCGCTTGTTCTTGAATGTGGCATAACAAATACAGTGATATTATGGGTATGCAAAAACGGAATCAGGTCAAATGCGCAGTGCTGTCCCACCAATTCAGGTCTAGCCTTGACGAGAGTGGAGCAAAGGTTAACCACTAGATTTCGAAGAAATAACATTACACCTTTGGACATCCTTGTCGTGCCTGATAAGAATGTAAGTCCATATAGCTCTGTCTGCATAACACACACTCAATTTAGCTGCCAATACATGGCATCTGAAACAGGTGTTTCGATTAGTACAATGGCCGGGCTTCCAAACCCTTCACTTGTAATTTCAGGACAAAAACCGGTACAAACTATGGAACTTTTTTGTGATCATCTGCTCTGTAATTTCAAGACAAAACGTTCACAGGAAGATGATCGTAATTTCAAAAGATGACGACTATGTCAACTAACATGGAGCAATTAAGGTTCAAATTCTAGTAGTCTTAGTACTTTCCAATGTGCCAAATTAAAATTTGCACGATTTTATTGTCCATAGGTAATTTCACTTGTCATAATCAACTTACATCTGCTGCCTCCACTTGCTTCTTAATTTGTGATTCATGAGCTGCAGGGTTAGCCCCAGAATAAGCACCACCGCTACCCATTATTCCAAGTGCTATAATACCAAATTCAGCCGCATTTGCGAGAATTACAACCACTAGATGTGCTTTCTCAGGCTTAGCATAAGTACATAACTTCTCAGTCACTGCCTCAAGAAATGCTACATTGTCAGTGCCCAATCCACTGTCTTGGAGTACGAAATCCAACAAGCGCACTTCATGCACTGGGACCATAACAGCTTCGGAAGATATGTTCATCGTATTCCAAATAAGGAAGAGTTGGTTTCCATGGCGAACAATGTCAATGCAGAGTTGAAGGGGGGGAATATGGAACCGTATTTTAGAGGGAGAAAAAGTGGAAAAAGAATTTGGTGGTCATGTTGTGTGGCATTGCATGGAGTTGGAAAATTGATTAATTAGCAGAAAGTTACGAGCTTGTTGGATCCGATTATAGCAGAGGTTGGACCATCATCCAACTATCGTGGATGGCTTCCTAGTTGGGTTCAATTGGGTGATACTTTTGACATTTCTGTAAATGGGTTTACATTACATTTGACATTCTAGAACTGGCCCACAAGGAAACCTGAAGAAGCAACTGCTTGACAGGCAGCATATCAGATGATGGTGGTATGATTATTTATGGGAGTCGGCCTTTCTTAGATCCCCAACCTTGGCCAGGAAAGAAAAGAAGGAGAATATATGATGATGATCATGATATGCCATGATGCAGCAGCACCATATAAATCAAAAGCTTCTCTTCCCTAGACAAAGATGAAATGATTATCCACCGCGTACCATTCCATTCCTCTTGGTTTTGACAAACCTAATCATCATGAAACCAAAACCCCTTCCCTCCTACCCTTTCCTTAAACTTTAGACTCTATCCGTTATCATTACTTTCTACTTTCCTTTTACCAAAACCCCACATATTAATTACTACTTAATTATGTTATTTGATTGAAAGGAAGGTAACGGAGGAGCTTCTAAAAGTTACCGTAAACAAAACAAATGGTAAATTTCATTAACTTAAGATCCAATTTACCGTATAATGATGAGATGAAAATGATTTGGGAACACTAAAAGTTAGTCCGAGGTTGAAGCAACAATAATGTTACTGTTGCAATGCATGAGATCAAAGGCTGTGGCGTGTGCAGTATGGTGGTTGTTCACATCTCATTCGCAGCAATGCAAAACTTTGGGATTGGGTTTCTGCCTGCCCATGACAGTTCACCTGTAACTGCAATCAAACCGATCATTTGGTAGCTAGGAGTTCTGGAAGGTTGTGTTAAGTACGTAATTAAATAGACTTATGAACCGCAGTTTTGTCATTTAACTTCAGATATAGCTTTGTTAGAAGTGCACAATACATGTTCATGTTAATGTCGCCTATTGATACTAATCCCACTCTACCACGCTACGCAGGATTGGGATTTGGAAGGCTAACCTCTGCATCATCATTGCCCCAAACTAATATGTTTGTCCTTTTGGACATAGAATAGGACGCAGATGATTGATCATTGTATGTCACCACACGGCCGGCCAATGTTGGTGGCGTACCCACTACCCAGCTCTGTTCTTTGGAGCTCCGCTCATATTCTCCCTCGATTTTGTTGTTAACGCCTCTGGTTGGGCAGTTCGTAAATAAGACAAATACACTAAATCACACTCGTTAGAATCGAAATGTTTTGTCCATTGCTATCACAAACTTGATCGACGAAACATACGCATCTCATTCTTTGTGGAAAAAAGAAAAGGCAGAGGGTGGAGGAGGATGTAATTATAGCCACTCATTGAAGGGCACAAAAGGACATTCGAGTGAAAAGAACATGGAGGAGGCACTTCCGTAATTCTAACAAAACCATCATAAACCGGGGAAAAGTAGGGGGACAATCATGTCCAGTTCATGTCGTCTGCTTGGAACGATGACTGAGAAACAAATGACCTGGAGAGCTGTTAAGATTAAATCACGGCCGTTCGTTCTTCAATGATGGCCTAGTACCATAAAGAACAAAAAGGGTCAGCTGGTCCAAAAAAGCCTTTGGGTTGGGTCTAGTCTTCTTGACCATAATAAGCCAGCGTTCACACACACACACGTGGAACGCTGGTCTTTTTATAATATTCAAATTTCTTAAAAACATTTATTGAAAATAAAGGTTGATTATTAAAAATTATGAATTTCATATAATAGAAGTTAATATAATGTGATTAATAGTTTAATTAAATAGACTAATCATTTTTTAAATACAAATAAAAGTTGGAAAATGAAAATGTAGAATCTAGAAGAAAGCTAACTTGACAAGATACAAATTGGGGGCACTTTATGATGTTATTTTCACGTAACTTTCTCTTCGTTTTTGGCGACCGCTACTTTGTTGAAACAACAAATTCAATTTATATTCGTCGGAAAGGACAGATTAGAGTTACAAGGACAAAGTTGCGTGCGGGAGGGAATAATTGCATTGCATTAAACGTTAATGAAAAATGACGTGGCAGAGCACCAGTGGGCGGGTGCACGGAGAGAGGGTGGGGAGGCCCACAAGAGACAAAGACTCTCAGGTAAATTACATACTATTAAGAGAGAGAGAGAGAATGCTTTTAACTCATTTTACCCCTCCTCTCTCTCTATCTCTTTTGGGTGTGCTCTTCTGGTCGGAGATTGGCCGGGCCTTGGCGGAGATAGAGGCGGCATCGGCGGCCTCAGGCGGAGGCTGGCACTTTTTGGGGCATGGAAGAGCTGGCCTTGCTCAGACAGCTTATTGGTCAGCTTCAAGACCTCTTCAACCTCTACGCTTCTTCTTCTTCTTCTTCTTCTTCTTACATCATTCACCAACCTTATATTGAGCTCCACCAACAATACCGACCCAACAGCAGGTGTCTCTTTCTCTCTATATATGTAGTGTTGGATCTCTTTTTACGTGTTTTGGCTATGTAAATTTATGCATTTTCATCTCATTTTCTATTGGGGGATTCCTCTTTCCGGCAGTTTCTCCTGTTACTTGTGTTGTGAATTCGGTGATTTCATCTAATTGTGTCTTTCATTTCGGTAAGTTCGGTGACTTGAAGAAGACTGTTTGTGTGTGTGCGTGTGTGTGTTTTTTTTTTTAATTTCTTTCTATTGCTGTCTTGTTTGACTTCCCAATGTGGTTATTGTACGTCGGATTGGATATCTTGTTTCTGCTTGGACAATTTACTATGATTCCATTCGTGGGCATAACTGCTTTTTTTCCAGCGTACTTTTTCTCTGCTTTGTATCTGTTTTATGTGATAAATGTTTGTCTAGAGCTGCTTTACTGTGCCTCTGGTTAATTTGTGATTTTGTTATGGAGTTTGTTCCTTACAGCGTTTCAGCTTTGGTCAGTTTTTGATATGTTACCGTTTGCCTGGATGTTATTTTTGGTAGTTATTATCGATTTATTTCTTCAACTTCGCTGTTCTGGTTTTGACATTGATTTACTTTTGTTGTTTTTCTCCTTTACAAGAAAGCTTGTTTCTTTATAGCTTGCGAAGTGCTTTCATTCTGTAGTGGTCAACCAAAACTTTTTGACCGTTTGGCCTCCATGACTGATCAATTAGATTCCCTTGAATGATTAGCATATGAAATGGACTAGGATGTTGGGTTTGAGGTTTATTTCCTTAATTGAATTGATGGGTAAAACGAGTGTTGATGCATGGTGTAAAGGCTTGTTTACTGGCGTAAGGTGAGTCCTTAGATTGTATTTAGTTTTTTTAATCAAAAAAAGGGGAAAAGCAGAGGTTAAGGGAGTAGCCTAGTGGTTGGCATGGTTGCAAAACCTCACCTGGTTGGGAAGGGATTTTTGAAAGGGAGGGTTATTTGCTAATGCATAACTCAATTTACACACGGGAAGAACTAAAAAAGAGATGGAGAGGTGGGAAATCATTTGAATAGGATAAACAATTTTTGAAGAAAAAAGGGTAGAATCTGAAACAAACTGTATAGGTGGGATCAGGTGCATGGAGAAAAGATGAAGACGAATCATCTGTTAGTTAGTTACGGAAAAAGAAGGCTGAGGGATCATACGACTATGGACTATGATGTGACTGCAATCTAAGCTCTGGACCAAGAGAGATAGTTAATAATAGGGTATGATGTTATTAGTTCAGTTCTTCTGTTAATGTAGCAGACTGATAAGGAGATGATTGGAGATTATCTCTGGGACAAATTGAGATGGCTGCACTAAGTTGATTAATCTGAATCTGGTAAAGGCTTTTGTGTATACAGGTGCTTTGAACTTTTTAGGCATTTTTATACAGATTCGTGAAGCTAACCAATTGCTTTTCCAGAATTGCAGAATTGAAAATATAATAGCACTAATCCATTTCTGTGGCTAGCCATAGTGGATTGATGCAGGTTTGACAGTTGTAATGAGTAAAATAAGTTATTTAAGACTAATATAAGTTTTATACCCACTACTTCCATTTTAATCTTGGATATTATGCAAATATCAAACTCTTGCCCGAGGTGCTTGCTCTGTACAGTTGTAATGAGTAATAAAAATGCTGTATCTGCTTCTGCACCCTATTTATAGAATATAAATATATAGCTTTTTTTTTCACAGATGGTCCGTCCTTAATATTGATGATAGCCCTGCAGATGACTACTGTGATCTTCTAATGGCTGCTGGAAAATCTGGAAGTTTCAGGATGATGGAAACTTGTAAGCCTCCACCCTCCAAGAAATGTAGAAAGGAGCGTAACCGAGGAAAAATTACTGCCACCAGTGAGGTCCTGGATCAAGAAATATGGAAGGAATTTCCAGAAGACCTTTTTGAAGCTGTCATTGCCAGACTTCCTATCACTACATTTTTTCGTTTCCGTGTTGTTTGTCGAAAATGGAATTCCTTGCTGAACTCTCAGAGTTTCTCTCAACATTGTTCAGAAGTTATACATATCAATCCCTGGTTTTACACCATCACTCATGAAAATGTGAACTCAGGAGCCATGTACGACCCTTCCACAAAAAAATGGCATCACCCCGTAATTTCTTCTCTGCCAAATAAGGTGATCGTCTTGCCAGTTGCTTCAGCAGGGGGTCTAGTTTGCTTTCTTGACATCGGTCACCGGAACTTCTATATCTGCAACCCTCTGACTCAATCTTTTAAAGAGTTACCAGCCAGGTCAGTTGAAGTATGGTCTCGCATTGCCGTGGGAATGACCCTTAATGGGATCTCAACTAGTGAGGGTTACAATATCTTATGGCTCGGGTGTGATGGGGAGTATGAAGTTTATGACTCCTTGCAGAACTCCTGGACTAGGCCAGGAAACATGCCCTCTCATATTAAGTTGCCGCTATCATTGAACTTCCGGTCACAAGCTGTTTCTGTTGACAGCACTCTATATTTCATGCGTTCAGATCCTGAAGGAATTGTGTCGTACAACATGGTATTAGGGGTTTGGAAGCAGTATATAATACCAGCCCCACTTCATATTAGTGACCACACCCTTGCGGAGTGCAGTGGCCGGATCATGCTTGTGGGGTTGCTTACAAAGAATGCAGCTACCTGCGTGTGCATATGGGAACTGCAAAAAATGACTCTCTTGTGGAAGGAGGTTGACAGAATGCCAAATGTATGGTGCTTGGAATTTTATGGGAAGCACGTAAGAATGACTTGCTTGGGCAACAAAGGTTTGCTCATGCTATCATTGAGATCAAGACAGATGAACCGCCTTGTTACCTACAATGTGATGAATAGGGAGTGGCTCAAGGTTCCTGGTTGCTTGGTGCCGCGAGGGAGAAAGCGACAATGGATTGCATGTGGAACTGCTTTCTACCCATGCCCTACGGCCATTGCTTGATTTGTCAGTCATTTGTTTGTTCGTTGAGGCAGCATTGGCTTGGGAGTGAACATGATCTTCTGGTATTGGTGGTGGATGTTACTCATATCTTCTGTTATTGGTGGTGGATTTTACTCTTGCTGTTAATTAGTCTCCACACTCCAACCCCATTTGGGGTTGATGATTGTTGGTTTCTGATTTTGTACAAACATGTCAAAAAATAACATTGAACTGGGAAAAGACTACGCTTGAAATGTAGTAGACTATTAGCTGTATTCCGCCCAACTGCGTATAAACATTTTGCAAAGTAAAGTAGGTCACGATTTATAGATGTATGTTGGGAGAGGTTGTTACAGTGCCAACTTTAGGATTGGGACTGCAGGTAACCTATGAGCATCCCTTCCCACACTATGTAAATATCCCATCCAATTTCAGCTGGAAGGACGATGGATTCAAGTGATCTCTGGAAAGTTGTATCTTGGAAATATGGATTGGTACGTGTTTTATTAACGGCAGCCAAGGCTTACCTTGTAATAGTTAAGAACTGGTCAATTTTTCAACCTAGTAAACTACTTTCACATGATGAGCCTGATGGCTAATAGGCCATTCCAAGAAATGGACTCAGGTCAATCTCTCAGGAACTGAATCCATATACAACAGATGAACATTGCAAAAAAGTGATTTAAGCAGTGATGGGAAAGGACAATTTTATTCAAAAACTGGGTTCTTTCAGAACAACAGTGAACACAGATCTATTAAAAGTATTTCTTTTTCATCTTTTCTACACAATAACACAGGACAAACATCCCCCGTGTGCACTCTTCTCTTAAGCCATGCCACCGCTTGTTGCTGTCCTGATTATCTGGAACAGAGCTGTCACAAACAATATATTAGACACACTACGCCACCACCCAAAAAAATGTAAGAATTAAAAACTTTAAATCTATCTCAGGTAGCTACTTTCCAATATCATATATTGTTATTCTAGACAAAGCAAAACTACAAGAACATAATGATCACTTCTAAATTTGTACATGTAAATCATGAATTTGATTGAAAAACAAAGCTTTTAAAAAGATATTAGCTTTCATTAATTTTTACATTCAGTCCTCCAAATTTTCCATTTCTAAACTCAAATTTAGAACACAACTCTTTTTCTAATCTTTAGATCTAATCCTTCAACAGCTAATTCCTAGAGTTAAACAAAAACATATTATAAACCAGAATTCATAAACAAATTATAACACGCAGCAGTCTAAGACAGACTAACGAAAATATCCCATTCTTTCTCTACTGGCCTTAAAATTCGAGGATCAAGGCCTAGAAGACACGGAATTCAGCAATAAAAGGAATGAGGATAAACAGAAAGAACTTACAAGAACCAATGACAACAAAAACGAAGAAACCAAGCAGCACAGGGCCGACAGGATAGTCCTTTCCCTTCTTAGTGGTGGTGTCGGGAACAGCTCCTCTCTTCATTATGTTCTTCTCGAACTTCTCCACCTTCCTATCAGCAAGTCGCCTTGACGTTGTCTAAAACCGCCCAATATAAAAAATCAGTTCGAATAAAAACCAAAATAACAACATTATAGGCATGAATTAACTGGTCAAATCCCATAATTATCTGACCCATAAAGAAACGGAAGTGCTCGGATCAGATCAGATCTGATCTGAAAAGATAAGAGCAAGCAAAAATACCATAGTTACGGGGGAGATCTGGTGGCCGGAGAAACTTGAAGCGCAGAAAGTAGAACGAGAAAATTACGGGCGATATCTCTCCGAAGACGTCTCTCTAGAAAGCTCTCTTATCTCTTTCTCTCTCCCCCCCGATTGTTTATAATTCAATCTGCGTTTATTCTTGTTAAAGTCGCTCCTTTTCCTTATTTATATAGGTAAGGAAGGTTTCACGATGGATTACCGAGGCGTTTACGTCGCATTCTTCGATCTCATTGGACCACGTCACGAATGTGTATACGTGGCTCTCTTTTACTGGATTTGTGTTTGCGCGTAGTTAAACAGGCTTGATGGCTCGCCTTAGCAATGCCAGTGGGCGCACACTAGACCGCCAGGCTGGGGCTAATCGGGTAAAAGAATAAAATTAATATTCTTCCCAGAATTTCTTTTTCCGAGTCACAAAATTAATTTTTAAAAAAATATAAAAAAGTTACATAAATTATAATAATATATAATATCTAGGATCATATAAAATATTTTGTTATAGAAGATTAATTAATGAAGAATTAATTTAATAATAATAATAATAATATGATATCTCTACTCTCAATTTTTTTACTTATTTGTTCAAAAAGTATCAACACTTTTCCATTGTCGGCTTGTTTATGTCCATGTTTAACCAATCTACCAAAGTCCATTCGACTCCTTGACTTGACCATTTCTCTGACGCAGAAGAAGCTGTCACGTCGTTGAAGTTCGCTACACTGACCCAAACCACCAAATGAAATCGACATTGTTCTTGAACCAGTCGTCCGCGTTCGAATCTTCCGCATCCCTGATCCCAATTAGGTATGGACTTTTTAAGAAGATTTAGAAGATTAAACCCATCATTCCATTCCTGCATACTTCTTCACAGCACCAATCTGTTCCAGCAATTGTATACTATGTTCATTATCATAGGTTGGTAAAGATTACCAAAAGCAAGCTGGATCTGGAGGAAATCCCCAAAGACTGAATTTCAGGACTTCGTTTGGGACATTAAAAGCTGTCAAGTCTTAATTTTACTTGAGACTACCCGCCCAAATCTCTTCGTTGGAGGGTGACAGTGACAGTGACAGTGATAGTCATCATAAAGCCAATCTTCTAAATCATTTGATTCAATTTTTACAAAGCCATGGCTGTTCTTGCATATTCAACACAACGGAACATTCAAGTGGCAGGTGGCAGATAGCTTATAGAAGAAAATAAACAAAGATTAAAAACCAGTGATAATTAATCCTGAAAAAGCATTTAGTACATGAGAACACTTGACTGTATGGATGAAACACCTAAAACCTTACAACATGATTCAAGCAGAAATTGTAATCACCTCGTTATCTTGCACTAATATCAGTTACCAATCAGAGTAAAGAAAGGTAATTTGTCTGAAAATTAGGAATAACATGTCATATCAGCAGTCTAATAATCCCCAAGGGAAAATTGAGGTGGTGAAATAATGTTGAAAAGAAGAAGCAAAGCTTGTGACTAAAAAAATATATATTACTCGCCCGAGTTTTGAAGGCCTTTACTGTTTGTAATTTGTCCTCGAAAGTTGAAACAGCTTCAGCTGTGTAGACTGTAGTCAGGATTATAATGAAACTTCCCCCCATTTCCAACCCAAAACTGCTGCCAATCATTCTGACTCAAGTGTGTTGAATCAGTTTCAGATTAATACACTAAGTTGAAGGATTAACTCATGTAAACATGACAAGACAAATCTCAACTAGCTATCCTTTCTACTGAGTTCAATATCCTCCTTTGATTTTGTGGTTTCTTCTGCAGATTTTACTTCATTAGCTTCAAGATTATCTTTCTCATTGTCCCTACATTTTTCAGATTCTGTTACTCTCTCATCGACATTTTCAAGGTCATCCACTACCTTTTCTTCTTTCGAATTCGACTCACCCTCCATTGTCTCCTCTTCCTTCACGTCTATGATTACATGAAGAAGATCTGATGGAATGGCTGCCGGGTCCAGCTCCCAGCAACCTTTTGGAGCATTTGGACCTTCTTCACCTGTGAGCAAGTATGATGGAACATGATGTGAAAAACGAAACATCTCTTCCCTCGGAATCCTCCGTACTTCCCTGGAATCCAAATGCTGGTGAAACACTGTCTTGAAGCCAGCAACTTTTATGAGGGGTATAACAGTTACACCATGTTCTTCACTATAGTCTTCAACTACTTCCACCATGTCATACTTGTGTATCACCTCATCAGATGTCAGCTCATTCCAATCAGGAGACCAGTTTCGATAGAGAGCCCAAACATCCCCCTTCCTGGGGTATATGCGAATTACACCCCGTGTGCCTTTTGTCCATCTAACCTTGTGCGAAAAAGAATTAAATAAGCTATAAATCTCATATCTGCCTACTCTGAAGTCACCACAACTTTTGGGGAAGCCAGAACCGACCCAGTTTAGTGGGCCCAGCTCATTGTTTCCTTTTGAAGTAAGCCAACTAATCTTCATCTTGAATGGATTCAAAGAAATTATACTATGAATCATGCCATAATACCGGGGCATCCCATCATTATCATCGTATGCAGCCCATATCTGGTTTCCGTCGAAACATGTCTCTGTTCGGTCCTTATCAAAATCATGAAAATCCGGATCTGGAACATTTATAATCATTGATTCCCGTGGTTCTGCATCTACTTTAGTATCAGAAGTGCCAGAAGAAGACTTGTTGCCATCAAATCCATTGCCTGTCTTCATTGGCTGATCAAAATCACTTTGATTAGGCAGAAGAGAGTTTGTCGACGATTTTTGCACTCCATCATTCGTTTTCTTTTTCACCATATACTCTTTGGTTGTTGAGTTAATTGCACTAGCCAAGTCCCACTCCTTTAGCTTCTCACGGATTCCTTTCTTAGCCTTCTCCACCAGCACTGTTTGAATTCCAAATTGTGACAAATCCCTTGAGTCATATGGCCTGGTGATTCCATTCACCCTAACTGAACCAAAATTATCCAGTTTAATTCCAGGTCCACTAGATGTGCCAACCCCTCCAGATCCCGTACCCATTTGATATGCAACATCACTCCTGTAGCTCCTCACATCAATGTCTTCCATGCCTCTTCTTCTCTTTGCGGAATTAGACTGCCCACTAGAAGATACACCACCATCTCTTTTGGAGGATTGATTCTTCCAGTTGAGAACCTCCTCTCTTGTTGTTGCAGTATGAGTAGCAGTTGTCGCATTGCCTGTTCCAGAGAACAGACCCCATTGGAAATTGGACTGATTAAGTGAATCTTGACCATTGAAACCCCCCGCACCCAACGTTGAAGAGGCTGAACCATTTCTTCCTGAATTCAATGAGTTTTCACTAGAAGTTTGATGACCCCTATTCTGCTGCTGACATGAGAAACTCCAAGGTGATGGTTTTGCATTACTTGAATATGGTGGGGTTGTTTCAACAGCTAAAAAAGGTTCATGACAATTGGGACAGAGGAGATTATGATTAAGATATACCCTTAGGTATTCATATTGCATCTTGCATCTATGGCAAACAGTCCAAAATGTACTTGGCTTTGACTTGTGAGATGAAACTGGAGTAGTAGAATGAGTACTGCGAGGAGTACTCTTATGTGTCTTCACATTTTGTTTAGGGACATTGTAGAAAACATTGGACCCAGGTGCTGCCGATGGACCTCCGGCTGGAGTTGAAGCCTTCTGAAACATTTTAGCATCTGTAGTCTTCTGAAACATTTTAGTGTTCCTCTTTTGATCATAGGCTAATCTCTTCGTCTTATCAGACAATAAGCTCCATGCCTCTGAGATAAGCTTAAACGCACCATCAGCTCCTACAGACTTGTTTTTATCGGGGTGAAGCATCAAAACTAACTTCCTATACTGTTTCCGCACGGTCTCATCATCAGCCCGTGGACTTACACCTAGTATCCCGTACCAATCAGCTTCTCCATTTACCTTGTTTTCAGCAGACAGATACACATCAAAGGTCGCTATCATTTGAGTAATTCCTTCAAGCCCAGGAAACAAATTCTGGGCCTTCAAAGCAAATTTCTTAGCCCCTGCTAAGTCCTTGGCAGTGAACTTCTTCTCAGCAATCTCTTTTGCCCTGAAGGCCTCATCTTTATTACATTCCATTTCCCTCTACTAAATTATTCTCCTCTTTTTATAGTTCCTTCTTCTTAATTGTCCAGGATCTTTATGCCAGGACGGCAGTTTAAAAAGGCTATTCAATACTGCACCTCAACGTCTTCTCATGCTTCAGAACATGAGCTATCATCAAAGGTCATACATTATCTACACCAAAAAAAAAAGTTAGAGAAACAACCCAACACTGACAATGGCAGAAGTATAAAATGACCAAACCAAAGAAACGTGCAAACACAAATAAAAACTCCATAATAGAGAATATGGATATATAAAAGTAAACAGAAGTGCCAGAAACAAGCCTTCAAGTGTGTGAAACCCATCATGTTTTTCACTCCCACTCGGAAAGGCTTTTCAAGTCCTCTATTTAAGACCGAACCAATATCAAATCTGTAATAAAAATATTTGAAAAAGAAACCAGACATAAAAGCACATCACTACTGTCGTTTCAGTGAACCTCCTA
>JANPWU010000003.1:9058962-9071124 GCA_024707465.1 Erythroxylum daphnites
GAATAGATAATGGAGTTTTAGTTTTAAGTTATTGTTTTCAAAGTTATCGTTTTATGAGGTGTGTGGAAACATAATTAAACAGAGAGCATATGCATTTGTCATTATATTCGGCTAATGTTCCTGGAATCTTTCGCAATAACATATTGAAAAATTGAAGCTTAAAGCGCGTTTCATTCTTCCTTCTTTTTTCTTTCTAGATTCTGAAGTTTAAGCTTTCAAAGCCTTTACTTACATCCAACATAACATCGAACAAGGTAGTAGGGTACATTCTCTGGGGTCAAATTTTGCTGTAAACCACATCTGTCCCAACTTTTATGTGGCAACAGGCGATAAAGAATTGTCCATGTCGTCTGGATTCCAATGAAAATTAGAAAGCTATTCAACGTATTTACCTACCATCCAATGCTACACTTTTTCCAATGTAAGGAAAATGGTGAAGGTCTTGAATTATTATCATCTTGGCTAGGACTGCATCATTATTTCTCCAAACTCTTACGGTAGTTTTTATTTATCCCTAATTCAGACATATAACTTAACTATATTTATTTGAACATATGTAAAAAAAGAGAGGAGAGACTGGACAGCCACCATACTTTTCGGAAGTAAAGAGTATAACTTGTCGTGGACAATTAAAATTCCTTGTGTTAGATAGATGGGTCTGATTTGTTGTGTTCTGATCATTTTAATGCTATTTTATTTTGTCTTGTATGGTTCTTTTCATTTTGTATCATAGGTAGACAGCATCCAATGAATGTGCAAGGCTAAAGTGACCTGTCTGTTTTTTTTCCTTCCACCTATGGGGTATTAATTGCTTGATAATATTAATGATTTAATGTGCAGGGTCTTAAAAAGCCAGACAACCAATGTCAAAATGCTATATTTTATATTTGTGAGGCTGTAATCAAAAGTTAGACTATGTTAGGCGGTGTGCACAGTTTCTGCTTATTATCAATACAAAAAGAAGAGTGTATTAGTTATGTATATTCATTCGCATAGGCCAGTCTAGATGAAGGTCTATTTCAATGGAACTCTATGTGGGTTAGTCAACTTTGGTTGTAAAATATGGTAAGGCATGGAAAACAAAAGCCAGCGGTTGCGTTGCACATGATGGTTGCATCCTATTCTATTTCTAACTTGGTGGGTATAATTGAACATCATAACTTTTCCACCTAATTCCTGCGTCTTGCCGACCGTGGACATCGAAAGCTTCAATTTTTTTTAAAATTTTGATAAATAACCTGAAAAGGGTCTTCTTAATTGTTTAGGATTTTATGAAAACCAATGTTTATAACGAGCATACATGTCTTAGGTCTCGTTTTCTTTGATTGGGATGGTATGACACTTGAATGTGTAGAATTCATCCAATAGGGTTTTTGTATTTTACAAATTTAGATTTTATTTAACCATATTTAGAAATTGTTTAAACTTCAAATCAGGAAATATGATAAAAGAAAATACGACCCTCTGTTTATTTTATCTTATTCTTATCTTATCTTACAAATTTTAACCATTTATTTGTGAAGATTCCATATAAATAAATAGCTGAAATTTATGAAATATAATAGGGATAAAATAAAATGTACAGAAGCTCTCGCATCCCATTAGCTTCCCTTTGCATTTTTTTTTGTCTCTTTGGCGACTTCCTATTATGAATTGATGGATGACAAAACGCTGGCGTTTAGTTCAACTCCGGTGTACGGCCCTTCACAAGCAGACAAACCTGGGGAGGGGGAGGGGGAGGGGACGGGACCCGTGAGTACACGTGGCAGAAGAAAGCTCCGGTATTATCCACCTACTCATAGGTACCACGTAGCAGAGCAAAGCCATAATGGAGTTACACGTAGCAGATGCTGATTGGCTGTTGCCAGAGAACCAGTGGAGCTGACGTTGGACGTCGTTGTCAGAAAGAGCTCCCAGAGGGCACCAAAAAGAAGTGGGTAGTGATGGCCTAATCACTTGGTGACAAGCCTTGATTAAAGCGGCCCTTTTATTGGTTTGCCACCGCTTTACTCCTCTATTTACCAGTTTGCCACTGCTGTCCTTTAGCCGCTTTGTCCTAGGCCCTTCACCTTGTTCAGTTTCCAAAACTAACCCCAATTCCTAACCTTCTTTAACCATGCACCCAAAAATAGAGTTACTTGCTGCTTCCCATTAGGTAAGCAAATTACAACAGAAACAACTTCACATAAATTAACTAGAATTTATAGGAGCAGATGAAGAGAATCAGGCAATGCAGATTGAGGTAAGTAAAAAGTAAAAAGAAAACAGGAAAGGAAGTAGCTAGCTCCTGTATAAATTAACTAGAATCCAGGACAAAGAATAGATTAGACATAATAACACCTTGAGATGTTGATATCATGGGGAAGGTATGGGACCCATTCACTTTGATTACCTACTGCTTTTGACCCCCACCCAGGTCCTTCCATGGTAAATTCGGAAAAGTACGGGGCATCTAATCCCCGAACATGTAAGAAAAGATTGATGCGTCCCTCTTGTGAAATTTCGCTTTCGTGTAAGGGTACTTTTGTCAACATAAATCTACATTATATAATATATAGAGAGAGAAAGAGAGGGTCTTAAGTTTTAACTTTTAATCAGATAGCGTGTAGGAATTGGCCACTCCAATCCAGGGAAAGGAGAGGAAAGCAAAGTTAGTGAAAAAGCAGTGTGTCCAAAATACCCTTTTGCCCCTCAAATATTGTTTTTATTATAAAATGAATTTCTTGCGGAAAACAAGTCATTAGCAATTATTTTTCTCAGGGTTGGGTGGTATGGAACTATACTATGGATATAGATAATGGCCTAAAGCTACAATACATTTCTATGACCATTTTCTTTCACAGATTCTTCGTTGCTTAGTGTGTCCATGAATCCACTCTTGTTGGTTTCTTTTTCTTCTTGCTTTTCACCTGCTATTATTGCTTCTACTGCTACTGTTATTACTACTGCTACTACTTCAGCTCATTCCACTAATCTTTAGCCTGTTTGTTGTGTGCATAAGCTAGATTTGGAAGCTGGGGATAAACTTCGGAGTCAAAGCTTAGTACTTGCACGGTCACTGATGTTGTTGCTTGATTTGAGGAACTTAGGGAACCTTGTTAACTAAATTTCCTGTCAGGTTCTTGTTTTGAGCGTTTGGATTTATAAGTTTAGCTACTCAAGTTGGAATCTTTGTTGGTTGTTTAGGCCCATTTTCTGGTTCTGTGTTTTTGGTGGTGCCAAGCTATAAAGGGTTAAAAACGGAGTTACTGATTAAGAATTAGAAACTGGGAATCTCGAGGATTCTTTGATTCTTGCTTGTGGGTGTGTGAATTTCTTATCTTGTTCAATCTTGGGTCCTCTATCTTTCATGCTATCTCTGTGTTGTTGCTGTATTGGTGGATAAGATAGCATCTCTTGTAACTCCCTATATCTACTTTCTGATTCAACTTGTTTTTGGTGAATTTGGAGTTGGTGGGCTTTGCTCTTATTCATTGTTGTTAGCTCTTTTTGTCCGACCCAATATGGTTCCTCATATGCACTTTCTCTAGACTTACTCTGCCACTCTTGAATTATCGGATCGAGTTCAGCTTGGTGCAATTTCTACTTTCTAGCTGCCTTGTTTTGGCTACTGTATTAGATGAATTTCTTCCATGTACTCGGATTTAATTTAAAGGTGGGGGCTTTTCTTTGGATTCGATGTTGCTGGATTGCGTCTGTAATCTCCATGAACTGGTTCATTAATGTTGGAATTGTTGACGGCAAGACTTTTCTGTTTGGTAATGGTGGCAAGATGTGGCTCAAATGCTGGGAGAAGATCACTGGAAGTAGTGGCCAGAGTCAGCATCAATATTACCGGTATGATGGGTCCAAGAAGGTTAGAAAGACTTGGTGGAGAAAGCTCTTAGTTGCATGGGTAATTCTCTGGGTCTTGGTCTCTTTATGGATCTTTTGGTACATGAGCTCACAGGCTACTGAGAAAAGGAAGGAAACCCTTACAAGCATGTGTGATGAGAGGGCTAGGATGTTACAAGATCAGTTTAATGTGAGCATGAATCACGTGCAGGCTATGTCCATTTTGATCGCAACCTTTCACCATGGAAAGAACCCATCCGCAATTGATCAGGTAGTGAAGCCTTCCTTCTTTCTTCTTACGTTCCTGAAACTAGACGCTTAGGAATTTTCATAACAACTCCGAATGTTATAACACATAGATTCACAGTTCCCACTCTTGTTCCCAATGTTTCATCAGGATTGGTTAATTATTAACTATCGTTTAGCTTTTACATTGTGATTGATGAGGTCATGAATGTGTTGCACATTTCTGATATCAGTCTCTGAGAGTGTTGAATTTTTCTTACCGGGTGGCGTGGTTCATGATTTTGAATTTGGTGATGATCCGCTATTCAAGCCATGTAACATTGAAACTATTTGTCTATGATCAACAACCATAAGGATACTAACTCTTCGACTTTATATAGAGGACGTTTGCAAAATACACTGAGCGAACTGCTTTTGAGAGGCCCCTTACAAGTGGTGTGGCATATGCTGTAAGGGTGCTACACTCAGAAAGGGAACAATTTGAGAAACAACAGGGCTGGACCATTAGGAGGATGGACATCCTTGAACAAAACCCTGTGCATAAGGATGAGTACAACCCCGAATTGCTTGAGGCTTCCCCTATTCAAGAAGAATATGCTCCTGTCATCTTCGCGCAGGATACCATTTCACATGTGGTCTCCCTTGATATGATGTCTGGAAAAGTAAGTTCTTTTGTTTTTTCTTGATATGACATGATATGATTCCATTTCTATTTATGAAGGTTGTAAAATTTTTCTGTAGATACTGCTGAATGTAGTTTAGTTGAGATTTGAAATTCCCTGTAGTGCTAATCCTACTGGCTTTATTGTGCAGGTTAAACTGTCAATAGCATCTCTTATAATTTATATTAAATCTTTGCACTTTTGGTATTAATTGGTGAAGTTTCTCTTCATTATGTAAATACAGGAAGATCGGGAAAATGTATTGCGTGCTAGAGCTTCAGGAAAGGGTGTTTTGACTGCTCCATTTAGGTTAATCAAAAGTAACCGCCTTGGAGTTATACTGACCTTTGCTGTCTACAAGGAAGATCTACCCTCAAATGCAACACCAAATGAGAGAATTCAAGCTACTGATGGGTATGATTCTGCCTCTGGTTTAAGAATCAAGAGGAAACTAATGTAATTACCTACATGATCATGACATAGTTATCAAATGGGTGTGGAAATCGTTAACGTGTCAGTGCACATGCACTAATCGAGAAAAGAGACTGTGAACGTTTATTTTAGACACCCCTTTTATTAGAAAATGATGTTTGCAACAACACTAAATGTGCATACGCTTTTGAATTGGTACAATGTCAGAAGAATAGTGTTCTAATTGATTGGCTGGAACTTTTAGTTCATTTTTATCTCAAGAATTGTAATAATTATGATGGGCTCTTAAGGTGAATTGTTGCGGCAGTGATTTAGGACAGATAGAAGAAATATTAACTAGTAGCTAATAATCATAAAATTAGGACATATGGCTGATATTAGACTGTCAGAATATCAAATTTTAGGGCTGGGTTTTGGCTAGGAATGCTGAAATTCCCGTTTGGTATGGTTGGGTTTTTAGGGTTTGATTACTGGAAATTTACGCGTAGAATTTCAGAGTTTAGTATGGTTGGAATCTAAGTTTAAGATGGCTGAAATTTAGGTTAGGTTTGTTGGAATTTAGTGAGAACACAAACAATGGAGATTAAGAGTCCAGTAATCACTTCTAGGGTCTAAGAATCACTCTTAGAAGAAAGAATCACAACTTCTAATTGAAAACTCAAGTTTGTAGAAAAATTTTAGATTGCCTTTTTCATTGAAGGGCTGAATATACACATATTTATAAAGAAGTTTTTAAAACTCCTATTCTAGTAGAAAAGGGTTCTTAATAAATTTAAATCTTATTATACTAAAAATTCTTTACATCCTAAACAACTAGGATAACATATATAAAATAGAATAATATGTTTAACTTATATTACTTTTTATTTAATAAGGATTCCTAACATAATTTAAATTTCAGCTCGTATCTTTGATGTCAACTTAATTTTCAATCCTCATTACACCAAATTAAGGCTTGTGGTTGACTAATTTTTTCTCCTTTATTTTTTCTATATACTTTAAGCACTTTTGCATCAATTTTTCCTCCCTTGTTTGAAATCTTTCTCGACGTAGAATCTGATAAATATTGATTATATTAATTTGGATTTAATTTTTGAAATTTAGATTCTTAAATCCAATTACTATTAGAAATTAGTCTTCCTTTTCATTTGACAAGAAATTGTCGATATTTTCCATCACTTTTGGCTACAATTTGTTCATCAAAAACATTGTCTATATCCTCTTTAATATGGGGAATGGTTGGGATTCCCACAATTGCAGTAGGAGATTGCGTATTACCACGTTTCCATGTTCTACATCAAGTATAGGTTGTTGGTATAACTTTTCTTGTGGGAGTTTTGACTTTCAGGGATTGTATGTCAAGATTGTCTAGCCTCTCTAAAATTGGTCGAACATGTTTCCTTATAGGAGTTGTTACATATAAGTTGGTTTTTGGAAAACTTTGTGAATGAGGATCATTAATGCCCAATTTCTTTGCATTATTCAAAAGTATTTCATCTTGCTCTAGGTCGCTAAATATTCTTCTATACACCCTTCCTTTACGTGTTGTCATTATGAACCAAAGTTCTGATACCAAATTGATGTAGAACAAATAGAAGAAATATTAACTAGCAGCTAATAATTACAAAATTAGGACATATGACTGATATTAGGCTGCTAGAATATCAAATTTTAGGACTGGATTTCGGTTAAGAATGCTGAAATTTTAGTTTGGTGTAGTTAAGTGTTTTAGGGTTTGATTACTGGAAATTTAGGCTTAGAATCTAAGGATTTAATATGGTTGGAATTTAAGTTTAAGATGACTAGAATTTAGGTTAAGTTTGCTGAAATTTAGTGAACACAAACAATGGAGAGTAAGAAACTAGGAATCACTCCTAGAAGAAAGCATCATGCTTTCTGGTTGAAAACTCAATTTTGTAGAAAATTTTGATATTGTTTTGTTTTGGAATAATTTTTTATAACCCTTATTTTAGTAGGAAAAGGGTTCCTAACCAATTTTAATTCTGTTTTAAAAAATATTTTATATGTCATAAATAATTAGGATAACGTATCTGAAATATAATAATATATTTAATTTACTACTACTTCCTATTTAATAAGGATTTCTGATATAATCTAAATTTCAGCCCTTATCTTTGATTCAACTTAATTATCAATCCTCATTCCACCAAATTAAGGTTTGTGGTTGACTAATTTTTCCTCTTTTATTTCTTCTACATACTTTAAGCTCTTTCGCATCATGTAGGTACCTTGGAGGAGTCTTTGATATTGAGTCTCTTGTTGAAAAGTTACTTCATCAGCTTGCAAGTAAACAAACGATTTTGGTCAATGTATACGACACCACCAATCAGTCTCAACCAATTAGCATGTATGGTTCAAATGTCTCGAATGATGGGTTGGAACATGTCAGCACACTTAACTTTGGAGACCCATTTAGGAAGCATGAGATGCGATGCAGGTAATTAATATTTTAAACTAATTTGTCTTTAATATTACTATTCACCATACCGTCTAAACCAAACATGGTAACTGTGTAGTTGTTTGCTGTTGCCATGATAAGAATTTTTCTTATGAGAGAATAACTAAAGCATTTCAATGCTCTAAATGAAATTTAGTATAAATTAATGCGGTCCTTAATTTTTGGATTGTAGATTTAAGCAAAAACATCCATTACCATTGTTGGCAATAACAACTGCAATTGGCATTCTTGTCATTGCATTGCTTGTGGGTCATATATTCTATGCAACTATGAATCGAATTGCCAAAGTTGAAGATGACTATTGTGAGATGATGGAGCTCAAAAAACAAGCTGAAGCAGCTGATGTTGCAAAATCACAGGTATTTTATATCTTTTCTTGCATAAAACTTCTTTAGGCTTTTAATTATGACATGCAGTCTAAAGAAATTGTCCTTATTGCAGTTTCTTGCTACGGTTTCCCATGAGATCAGAACTCCAATGAATGGTGTTCTTGGTAAGTTTTGAAGATGTACTTAGTATGTTGAAGTTGTAGCTATTGCTTCACCTATTGACAATGTCAAATTTGCTCAATCATGATGTGACTATGTTCAATTTCAGGGATGCTACATTTTCTTATGGATACAGATCTAGATGGAACACAACAGGAGTATGTTAAAATTGCCCAAGCTAGTGGAAAAGCTCTTGTTTCAATTATAAATGAGGTTTTGGATCAGGCAAAAATCGAATCTGGCAAGCTAGAACTTGAACCTGTGTTGTTTGATCTGCGGGCAATTTTGGATGAAGTCTTGTCACTCTTTTCTGACAAGTCTCAGGAAAAAGGACTTGAGGTACAGCGAACTTAACTATTATTCCTTCTTTGCCCTTGTTTTAGCAAACTACTCTTTGGGATGTGGTGCTTATATTTGATTGTTTCATAACTCTATTCTTGCATTTGTATGATAAACTTGTTGGGAAGTGCAGTTGGCAGTATACATCTCTGATAAGGTTCCGGAAATGCTAATTGGTGATCAAGGGAGATTTCGACAAATCATCACCAATCTCATGAGTAATTCCATTAAAGTAAGTCTTTGATGAGCTATTTACAGCAGTCTTTGGATATTACTAACTTATATTTGAAAGTTGACAAGCAACATTTGGAATCACTCACAACTGCAAAAAAATTATCTCCATGTTGCACCAATGTAAGAGGAAATATGATCCCTCTTAAAAAGAAATTAAACTTCTACTTGACAAGAACAAGATTTGATATTGTCATACAGTGTACTGTGCATTTTGTGAAGCTTTTGCTTTTGGTAGTACTGTCCAGATTGGCTGCTTAATTATGTACGAATTAGCACCATTACCTACTTGCTATATGCCAGATGATTTTTACTTTTTATCGTGACTTTTAAATTTTTTTATATGAAAAAGTGCGAAAATTATCTAGTCGTTATCTTCACCTTATTGGTGTATAGTGTGAAGAGTACTGGACAGTAACTAATTTGTACCAAATCTAACATGCTTGCTATTTTCTTTTTTAATTAAAGTTGTATGCACTTCTTCGCCAATAAGAAATGTGCTTCTTTTTCCTTCTTGGTCTTTTTGACAGTTCACAGAAAAAGGACACATCTTTGTCACTGTCCATCTTGTCGAAGAGGTCATTGAGTGGATAGAACCTTCCCCTTGGAACACCTTGAGTGGTTTGCCAGTTGTAGATAGACGACAAAGTTGGGAAGGATTTAGAACTTTCAGTAAAGAGGGATCAAATAATACTCTCTTGTCAACCTCTGAATTCATAAATCTAATCGTTTCAGTGGAGGATACAGGAGTAGGGATTCCTTTAGAAGCCCAATCTCGTGTTTTTACTCCTTTTATGCAAGTTGGTCCTTATCTATCCCGAATAGGGGGCACTGGTATTGGTTTAAGCATAAGCAAGTATCTGGTTGGCCTTATGAATGGAGAAATTGGGTTTGTAAGTACCCCAAAGATTGGATCAACGTTTACATTTACTGCTGTCTTTACCAATGGCAGCTCCAGTTCAAATGAGTGCAGAAGTCAAAAATTGAATAACCAATCTAGTAGCATCTCTTCAGAATTCCAGGGAAGGACTGCGTTAATTGTGGATCCAAGACCTGTCAGATCCAAGGTTTCAAGGTATCATATCCAACGGCTTGGGATTAACGTTGAAGTGGCTTGTGACCTGAATCAATGTTTAGCCACTGTAACAAGTGGAAATAAAGTTTTTGACTTGATCCTTGTAGAACATGAAGTTTGGGATAGGGGTTTAAATTGCTCTTCCACTTTTGTTGATAATTTGAAGAAAATAAAAAGTGTTCCTAAACTCTTCCTTCTAGCTAATTCTACAAGTTCTCCGGATGAACCAACATCTGGTGTTTATACTCCAAGTATTCTTAAGAAGCCTTTGAGGGCAAGTATGCTGGCTGCATCTTTACAGCGAGCAATGGGTATCAGGAACAAGAAGAATTCCCGCAATGGGGAGCTGCCGGGTTTGTCTCTGTGCAACCTTCTTCGCGGAAGAAAAATTCTCGTTGTAGATGACAACAATGTGAACTTGAAAGTTGCTGCTGGTGCTTTGAAAAAGTATGGAGCTGAAGTGGTATGCGCTGAGAGTGGGGAAAAAGCTATACAACTGCTTAAGCCACCCCATCAGTTTGATGCGTGTTTCATGGATATCCAAATGCCTGAGATGGATGGGTATGTTACAATTCATCTTTTACAAAATGGTTCCCTGTGAGCCTTGATCGTAAATCTTTGCTTGTCTGCTTTCTTTAAAGTTTGTCAGTGTATCAATCTTAGCCTTCCATTTATCTGACCCAGCTTCTTGGGCTTCTTTTACTGCCTCTTTTCAGATTTGAAGCTACAAGGAAAATTAGGGAGGAAGAGTGGAAAGTAAATAGCCTTACTCAAAATGCAAATGTGTCGATTGAATCCTATAGTAATGTTTCAAATTGGCATGTTCCGATTCTGGCTATGACTGCGGATGTGATTCAGGCCACACATGAGAACTGCCAAAAATGTGACATGGATGGATATGTTTCAAAACCATTTGAACCTGAACAACTCTATCGAGAAGTTTCACGTATTCTTGACTCAGCTTCGAATACCAATTTGTAGACAGTTTTAATAGATGGCGTATTGAAGATAAGCAAGCACCGGCCCTTGGTTCTCCAGTGCAACTTGGAGTGCGTGAATGAGTTGGAACATTTACCATGAGTGTGAGTATCACATTGTTACATCGATTATGGCATCAGTAGCCTTAACATGTTCCAAGTTTTTTGTTAGGCTGAAATTGCCTGTGCATTTCTTATGCTTATGATTAACCAGCACTCAGGAACCTAACGTTTTGATGTGCTTGTCATCCAACAGGAAGCTGATTGTTTTATGGGGGAGAGTGTATATAGAAGAAGCCGTAATTGATTAGTGGGGCCTGAGTTTTGGTTTGATTGTTTTAGGGTCCATTTTATCATTGTAAAGTTGGATCTCAGTCCCAATTCCAAACAATCACTGGGTTGGTTTTGTAAGATCCATGTGTAGAGGCAAAGTTCATAGAGTAGGACATCATCCAAATTCAATTGCCACTTGCAGGTGGATGCAGAGAATCCATCTAGTTTAAGCATGCTGTAGAAGCTCCGTTGATTCCATGCAGTAATAAATTGATAAGAGTTTCAGAAAGAACTTTTTTCTGAGGATTATTGTTTGTACCAATAGACATAGATATATAGATAGATAGATTCAGTGAAAAGGGTATGGCAGCAGAGACGGACAGTTGTGTAAATACTATGAATAAAAGTTTGTGTAGCTCTTATTCCATTCTTCTCAGTTTTGGTCTATCGGGGACATTATATAATGCTTCCGAGTAATTTCATTTTATGCATTAGTGTTATTCTGGCAGCTTGAGCCCAGGAATAACGTAAAACACTTTATGCTGCCAATCATCCCTCTTTACTAGTTCTAGTTCTAGACTATAAACAACATAATTCCATCACGTCAAATCGTGTTATTCATTCATCAGATGCTATCATCAGTTTTTTCTTAAAAAATTAAGATTAATTCAACAGATTCTATTATCAATTTGTTTTAAAAAATTAAGTAATTGCTAGTGTAAAAAGTCGATATGTCCGAGTGGTTAAGGAGACAGACTTGAAATCTGTTGGGCTTCGCCCGCGCAGGTTCGAACCCTGCTGTCGACGATTTTTATGAAATTAACCCAAAAAAATGTGGTAGTCTCTTTTTTCTAAGTTCCAAAACAATCACTGCTTGGCGAGTTGGTTGGTTGGTGGCGTGGCGTAGATTATAAGCTGTGAAAGTGCAACAAACCAAAAACCTCAAGAACCACTCTTCTTGTTCTTATAATGGATCCAGACGCAGTAGCCAAGGCCTTTGTAGAGCACTACTACTCTACTTTCGATGCCAACCGCGCCGGGTTAGCCAACCTATACCAAGAGGGTTCCATGCTTACCTTCGAGGGCCAAAAGGTTCAGGGCGCTCAAAACATCGTCGCTAAGCTCA
>JANPWU010000003.1:9082038-9092487 GCA_024707465.1 Erythroxylum daphnites
CGTTCTTTGCTCCCACTTGCGTTTGTTTTCGTTTTCGTTTTGTTCGCGAGGTTGGGATTCGGAAACGAGTCCCAACAAAACATGTGCATAGTTATAAGTTAATACTGACAGAGATGAGGATACTCTATTGGATGTGCAGTCGTACAAGAAAAGATAAGGTCTGAAATGTAGTGGTAAGAAATAAGTTGGAGGTTGTTAACATTGATGGTATATTAAGGAAAACAAAAATTATGTCATTTGAACATGTTAAAAGGAGCTATCATAACGCTCCAGTAAGAAAATACTAGAAAATTGTATTTAGAGACTGTAAGAAAAGAAAAGAAAGACCTAAAAAGAATTAATAGAAGGTGATCAAATATAATACGGGTCTACTAGAACTTATTGAAAACTTAGCCTTCAAATTTTAACAAACTAGAGTGTAAGTAAAAGATTTTACATAAAAAGGTCATTCTCTTTTCAAAAGCCTTTTGAATCTTTTTTTTTTAATTCTTATGTTTTGTATTTAGCCTAAATAGATCAAATTATTTATTTATTTGTTTCTTATCTTTTCTCTTTCAATTATTTGTTTTTATTTACTTTTTTGTCTCCTTTTTGTCTATTTATTTATTGACTTATTTATATTTTGATTTTCTTTAATTTTAACTATTTTCACTTTTTCTTTTTCATGTAAATCAATCAAAACTAACTTCTCTACTAATTCTCAGAATTACGCATTTGAAATTTTTGATCAGTCATTATTGTTGTTGATGATCTCGATTGTTTACACTGAAAACAAAGTAACTTCTAATTTATACGAGAATAATAATCTCAACTTATCCAAAGCCATTTACACCAAATAACAATAACCATTTACAGACAATATGAGAACATGAAGCAACTACGAAATCAGGCAATTTTTCAGTGAACCCTATGTTATGTAGCCTTCTAAGTAGCTTCTAATTTGTACGAGAATAATAAAATCAACTTATCGAAAGCCATTTACACCAAATACAAAGAAGCATTTACAGACTATGAGAACATGATTAAACTATGAAATCAGGCAATTTTTCAGTGAACGCTACGCTATATAGCATTCTGGCATGCACGACTACGAACTGTATGCACTTTACTAGTTTGTCCCTCTACTGGAACTTAAACAGCTCGTCCTTTTCCATGTCAGAGACATCATCCACAGATGTTAGTGTAGCTGCTTCGCTCGAATCACCAAGTTCAGCCTGCAAGAATTATCCAACAACTCACATTAGGCAACCAAAATTCTCAGGTGCCAATTTGAGAAATTGATCTGTACACTAAATATAGGAATCGGATTTGTCACGTAATTGTTTCCACGCATGTGAGGTTCAATTTGGTAAAATATTGAATGACATTGCCATTCACGAAAATTGATATTTTGATAGCATATACTGTGAAGGTATTTTATTCCACCGGAAGCCCTCACCGTTATTTACCAGATTCTCAGCCATAAGCAGGTGCAGGATACAATAAACCAAAAAGATGAGCTGCAGAAAAGTGTTAAGCCCTGACATTTACATGCATTTCAATCCAAAAAGTTCACACGACTAATTCCTATGGCCAAGGTAATCAAGAGTAGTGTCTTCACTGATGCAAACAGTTAGTAGGACCAGTGCTCCATTCCCCAAATTTCATGTCAACACGAGTTTACAGTACCTTAGCTTGGTAGCATCTTTCCAGCATCCGATGGTACTGCTGACGTGCTTCAGGAGAATCAACCATGTTGAGAACACGATGGACGGCCTCATCAATAGCTCCATCTACCTTCTGTTTACGGAACACCTTGAGAATATCTTCATCTTCGCTGCTTTCATCAACATGCTCTGTCTCATTCCGGAAGCCTCGCAAACCAACTCCTTTACGACGCCACCGCAGCACAGCCTTGTCCATAATTCCAACAGCCCAACAAATTACCTTGTACTGCTTCCTAACCCGATAGCCTCTCACGTGAGCCTGCCAGATAAAAAGGGCATGACCTTTTAGTACATGACCTCTCAAGTTTAATATTTTCCATGAGCCGCACCGTGCGTAGGATATGCAAATTTTTGCGAGTTAAAAGTTCTATTTGGTCTACATACACAAAACTGAAGGTTGTTAACAATTTATGAACATTAATCTTTCTTTTTTTTCTTCAGGCACATAGTATTTACTGGAGCTGAAACATGAAAAAGAAAAAGAAAATAACTAGTACCTGTATCTTCACAACTTTTTGTCGTAATGCAAGAAAATCTTTGCGACTTTTCCATCCACGATACTTCTTCTGTATAGATAGAGCGGCTGAATTATAATCTCGAGCACTACCAAAGGCCATCTTTGTTGCCACGGAGAGCCCTGGAATATCACCATAGACGATACCATACTCATCTGTACTAATAGCAGAATTAGATTCTCTCTGTTCACGCTTTCTAAAAGAATGTGCTCGGAAAGCAGCCTGTATCCGTGCAGCTGCCTGAGTTGCATTACGAACAGCAGCTAAGGTCTGTTTCATTGAAACCTGATCTTCACCAGCAGCTAAGCTCATAGTTGAGATGCTATTTACAGTTCCTTCTGCTTGGACCTCAGCAGATCCTTTAGAAAGCTCAGTTTCTTCAAGTCTGAGGGAAGAAAGATGGCTAGTCAGTGCCACCTCAGAAAGATAACCTGCAAGTCCCTTATGCCCACTCGTGGCAGCAATAAATGCTGGGGTTTTGCCAACAGGATCTTGTGGATTAGGATCCGTCACAGCTCCAGCTGATGCACCAGAAGCTAAAAGAGCCGCAACCATATTTTCCCTGTTGTACAGAATAATCTGCATCATTCAAGAACTGGTACAAATCTAACCATTTGAAATAAGTTTTACCAGATTTAAACTTGTAGATTAGGAACCGATCTGTTGTTTTAGTTCATAGTTAAATTATATCCCTCCAGCTGTCCTTGGAAACTAGTTAAGCATTATAATTTCTGACATTCAAAGATTCTGAACACTGATGCTCATTTGTTTCAAATATAACGTCCTTAAAAGACAAAGATTCAAATAAAGATTGTTCATATGCAAGAATAAAGTTCTGGTTTACCTTCCAAAACGTGCAGCCCAATGAAGTGCAGTCCACCCATTAATGTCACGGAAATCTATACTGACACCTTTACTAAGAATTGGACTCAATGCCCACTCGAAGCCCAACCCAGCAACCATGTGTATAATTCCTTGCTCTTTCTTGGACAAGGAACAACCAGAATCATCATGTCTTTCTTTGGACCTAGAAGAAAGCCATTGACACAATTTGTCTTTTACAAGCTGTTGCATAAGCCAGTCAATAGTGCTTGATGAGGTTCCAATGCCAAATAAAAGAGCCTCTATGACATGACCCCATGATTCATCATTTGCTTTCAGTTTTCTAAGCAAATGAATTCCAGTATCCGTGCTTTCTCCTTTCTGTACAAGGGAATCGGACAGAAGCAACTGCACAAACCTGACAAGTAACAATAGTTCTTCTGGAGTCTTGGTTGCTTCCACTGGGGATTCATTACAGTGACAACAACTAGTAGCTTTGGCTCGATACTCAAACTCTCGGATCTCACTGCAGGCCTCCCTATTGCCAGCAGTAATGCAGAGACTGACCTTTCCAGGAAGGTGAGGAGGAGCTTCACAGCGAATAACTCCTTCCTGAACGATTTGAAGAGGGACCTCAGTGTCACCAAACATGCATGCTAAAGCAGATTCTGATGGATCACAAAGAAAAGACCCAACAATGATTACCTGCATAAAAAGAACTCAATCTCATTAAGTTTCCTCTACAAAAACTGATAACTGAACCTAACTCACTCTAAAAGACGCCTTAAGAAGAAGAGGAAGCCCAAGCATTAAAAAGCTTGATATGCTCATGCCCCTAGTTGTTGTGGGACATGAACACATTTAACACACCCAAGAATGAATATTGGATGCGTGAAGTTTGCAGAATTAAACATGTATGGGTGGCTAAACATCAAAATAGGGGTGACGCTGATATCATGATAAATTGGGCCTAACTCCGCCCCAAAAGACTCCTCAAGGGATTATGCTCATGGTCCTACGCACTCGACAAAGACAACAAAGGAAAATGTAGCCACTAAAAATGCTCGTGCTCATGCTTATGCTTATTCAATCACTTGGAATCGCCCTATAACTTCATATCTAGTAGGAAAATGGAGAAGCATTTTTGTTAAATCTAGTATTCTGCTGAGTAAAGACAGAGAAAGCCCATTTCTATAGTTCATAAAAGCAACGATTAAGCAGGTTCTTTAGTGTCAACTCACAACAAAAAAAGTAATAGTGCAGCAAAGATTTCAAGAAGACAGAACCAAGATGCAACATACTTTTGTAGCCTCAGTAGGATAACCCCACTCTGGGGATATTTCATGGATTCTGAACTTCTGTTGTTGTGCAAGAGTCAACCTTGAGCCAACTTCAATAGGCAGTTGGGTGTCCTCATACAACATCGCAAAGTAGCCAGAACTGATGTCGTGAATTTCTGGACTCAAAGAATAGGGTGACATTTTGACGCTTTCAAGTTCTTGAGGTATTGAAGTAGAAGCTGATAACATATGAGAATCGTCAAAAATGTCACTAGCTAATGAAATTTCTGTATCAATAACTATTAAAAGCAGTGGACATACAGTTTCCAACATCATTCCCATTGAAATTTTGCCAACAAGTTTGTTCTTCGCCGGTAAATTTGTTGCTCAAAGTAGAATCGGGCTTTTCCTGCTATAGAACATGAAATGGATGTAGTAACAAAACCTAAAACCAGGGCCGCATGAAAAGAAACAAACTAGTTTCCTAAAAACTGAAAAAAAATATAAGCACATGCCACAAATTGAAGAAAACACTGAAGCAAATAACTCTGAAATTTAACAAGGTTCATTGTATCCAAGTGTTTCACCTGGAAATCAATTGGTGATAAAGTGTTACATGATTCCAACATCTCATTCCAGGATAAGGATTCTTTATGTCCATCTTTGTAATCATGAGAATAAGACTCCTGATAGGCATCACAACTACCTAGAAACCATAATCACTACTATCAGCTCTTTCAGTTCATCTTTCAATAAACAACAAAGAAAAGTAATGAACAAAAGCTCCATACAGTCAAATCCAACTAGCATAAGACTGACACACAGTTGAACTTAGTTGAGCAAAGAAAAGAAGAGACAAGAAAGGTATACTTATATGTAACAATTCAGTATTAAGGATATTTTATTAAGTAGTAACGCTTGAGAAACAATCTGAAAAGAAAGAATATAATAGGTAAATAAAATAATTTAAAAGAAAAGATGTATGCCAGATATTCTAGCGTATATGATTTAAGTAGAAGTTTAAAACCTGCCCACCGGTAAATTTAAAATTACAAACCTCCATCCTGAAGGAATTCCATATCGTTTGCTTGCAGTTGCATCCCGCAACTCTGGTTGTCTACAATATATCCTGGTTTATCTTGAGAAGTGACAGATTGATATTGCTTGGACATCTCTCTTTCATGTTCCACTAGTTCAGAATTATTTAAGGCCCCTTGCTGACTGTTCAATGTATCAATATCTTTGATGCTCTCATCGTTCAAACTCAGCTGCTCTTCCAACTTCCTTAAAAATTGACTAACTTCAGTTCTAGGATAACTAGCTAACTCTGCGGTATAGTCTACCCCACCGTCTTTGATGACTCTTTCAGAACTAACTTCGGCATACCCTGGGCTATACAATTTCTGGTGGAGCTCCAATCTATCACCCACCGCAGAGGTTAATCCCTGATTTTCAGTGGTATAAGAGCTTGGACTAGGAACCAAAGTAGAAGATGATGCTGGTGACAACTCTGCAGTAGATGCAGGAGATAGCTTTCCCTATAGACATAAAAATAACCACCATATAATTTAAAGCTCAAAACAATTTCTTCCAGAATGTCAAAATGTAAATTAACAGGAGTATTTTGTTGTTTAGATGGACCAAAAAAATTTAGCAACTTTGACAATCAACTCATTCCAACTTCCGTCGGAACTGAAGAGTCTAGATAATAAACTTCGAAACATCAACATCAAAGCCCATAAATACTTGATATTTACATTAGTTTCTGAGAACTAACCTCAGTAATCTCCCTATAATGAACAAGAACAATGTGCTCGTGCGCCCTATAAAAAAATGAGTTATAAGCAAATCCAAAAAGGAAATAACCATCTTTGTCTCATTAGGTTTAAAGATAATTTTCCAATTATCCGAATAAGTCACCCGTCCAATTCCAAGATTTCATAGTCTCTCTCAGCACTTCTTCAAGATCAAAGGCAATAATTTATAAACTAAGAAAAAGAGCACCAAAAAATATAGGCATACATACGGGTCCAGCATCCAGTAGCTTCTTCTCTGAAAATTTGGGTTCTGTTCTCCATGGGCGTAATAACAATTTAAAGCTTCAACATTACCCACCTAGCAATGAACAAAAATGCATCAACTCCAGGAAAAAAGATAAAAGAATAATATTCTTGCAAACACACAAACAGGTATAAATTATGTCCCTAATCATATAGAAAACCCAAGATATGCAAACACATTGAGATATAAACCTTAAGTCGTTCGTGCGCCTCTCCAACGGTTCTTCCATCTTTCTTTTTACGCCAATTATGACCATCTCTACGGAAAAACCGAGTAACCCTCTTGTTGAAAAGAAACACCGATCCACCTAGTCAAATATTAGCAAAAATGAAAGTTAACCCAATTACCAACAGAACAACATTGGCACTGAAAATGGGCATATAAAAACAAGGAACATACTACTTGGCTTATGCACAGGCTCTTGGGTGAGTTGGTACTTTCCTTGATTCTGTAAAATTGACAAGATCTCTGGTGGCTTCAGCCACCTCGCCTGTGCTTCTTGAAACAGCTTATCTATATCATCTCCTGAAATTTATGAAGAAAAGCACAAAAAGTTGCTTCTTGGTAAAACTTAGTTAAGAAAAAAAAAATTCATAAAGGAGACGACAGAAATTTGAAATTTAGTTTGGTAAACTGTCACCTGATTCCGACATGTCGGAAAAATTCGGGAACTTCAATAATTGGAGAGAAATGACACGACTGAATGAGTTGTTACATGTGACGAATCGACTAGTAGAACAACTGCAGCCGCTTGGAGCTGAAGAAGACGAAAAGCTGAATCGAAACTGTGGATGCGAGCGTCTGATATTGAAGCTTAGATCGTTTTGAGAGAGTCAAGGCTGGAGAGACGAGACTGGTATAAGAAAAAGTGAAAAACGACAAGATGAAAGTAGGAGGACAGGGCAGTCATCGGAGCTCAGATTTTTTTGGGGTCTAATTTTACTCTTAGTAATCGTCAAAACGACGATTATTTAATTTTATATAATAATTAAAATAATACTATCTTAAGTATTATTAAAAAATATTATCTTAAGTATTTTATAGAGTTAGACACTATAAATTAAATAGAACTAAATATCATAAAATTAAACGTCATATTAGGCATTAAATAGAATTCAATCCAAATAAAATCAAACGGAGGGCGTTGAGACATGGCCAGATACCTACCACTGCTATACTACTACAGTAAGTGGGCATTTCCGTAGTAAATACATACATAGTTGCCTTAAACAATTGTCGTACACATCTCGTGGGTTATGGCAAGTCAATAATAAGGGGTTGCCCACAGGCTAAGGATAAAAGTATGTTGATATATATATACATATATTAATCACGTACAAAACGTGCTATTATGAACTAGGGACAGTAGATATATGCAATTCAAAGTCTTTACTGCTATGAATAAAGGGTACGGAGCAGTTTTAAATTTTTTGGCTAGCTGTTTTATCTTGTGAGATGCCTTTTTATTAGCGAGGAAATTAATCACTAAGTCCAACGGTACATAACTTTATCAAAGATTAAAAAAAAATCCTCGTTTATAAACTTCCCCTTTTGCATCAAATGTGAAACATCTTTGGATTTACTTTGAATCCATCCTTAGATTTTTTGAGGTGGGAACGCCAACTTGGGGTGGGTCCGACTCCAAAGTTTCCAGTCCGACTTTTCTTTTGACGTCCTCTTTGAAGTTTCGCCAAGGTCCTTCCGATTGGTGTCCCTACTACGTGTGAAATTTCGCCACAATTTTCCGGAACTGCTTTAGGACTTGGCAGTTGGCACAAAGCTTACAAATTTAATCAATCAAATCATGAGAGTGACACGCTCATCCATGGACCTTCCGCGAAATTTCAAGGCATACTTTTCAGGTTTTCCCTTACCATCGTCCCTCCAACCATATCCTATTCTAATTAACAAATTAAATATAGAAAGATGAAGGATAAATATTTTAGACAATTTTTTAAAATTACATAAATCTTTTAATATATTATATTAAATAGTTTTTATATAATATAACAACATTTCTTTAATTTTATTAATATTATTCTTACATATTTCTCACAAAATTAAAATATATCAATAATATCAACAACAACACTAGCTAACACGGTAAGTCTGAAAAAATGCAGTAATTATTCTTTAACTAAAAATATATATAGATCTTAAATATGAAATATATAGATTTTAAAATATTTTTAATAAATATATTTAAAATATATTAAACTAATATAGTCAATTATATAATATAGACATGGATTCATACATCATATGCACGATGAAGCAGCGGAAGTGTCGGAATCTAAATTCCAACCCATGATATCCCAAAAAGCTCAAATGCATGCATAATCAGATTATATGAACATGGTATAACAGTCTGTTGATTCTCCTCCTTTTTTTATTCTTCTCCTTGTTTAGGTTGTTGTAAATACCAAACCCTTTCTTGATCACTCAAGAACACGCAAAGATGAAGAAGAAACAATGTGTAAGGGTGGCTAGAGCACCAAACTATATAAGTTCAAGTAGATGTTCTAATGAAGAGAAAGATCAAGACTATGTTGAATGCACTTTGATTTATACAACAATTGCGTAAATTGCATGAATAAGACTCAAAACACTTTTCTTTAATTCTAGAACTCTTCTAGACACCTTATTCTCTCACTTGAGTGTGTTTGTGACTGGTTTGCTCTTGTGTATGTACATTTGTCGAGCCTTCGGTCACGATCGTGGCCTATTTAATTGATAGCCTCGTCTTCGGTCACGATCGTGGCCTATCATGGCCTACTTAAAAATAGTCATACACACTTTGTTTTTCATTCGATCTTTTAGGCGTGACACCTTTAGGTTTTCGGTTATTTTGGGCACTTGAATTAACTCTTAATCCGAGCAAATCATGGATAGTTTCATGCCACTTAAATTAACTCTTAATTCAAGCAAATCATGAAGGGTTTCATAATGTCAATTTATCAGAATATAATTGGATTAACACACAAACTCTTCGATAGTTAATTATCTGACTTACGAACCTTCCCACAAACAATTACCGCACAATTCGTCCTTTCACCATACTATACCCCACTTGGTTAGAAATATGGGTTATGTGTCAACTCCCACTAAACTAACTACGTCATATCTAATCCAAGTGATGTTAGTTCTTGTCTTAGGATCTCATTACTCTATATGTCATTGAAGACTCTCTTCATGATACATAACTGCTCTAGCAAGAGACTCCTTAGTAATGACCCCAATCAGAGGCCGTGGATATCATCTCCTTCTATCAGGAGTGGTGAATCCTTTATTGACTACCTAATCACCTTCGAATACCAATATTTATACCCAATCACCATCCTATGAGGGACCTTGTCTTGAGGCAACAAGGAATGATGTCAAAACATATGATCAGTATCCATGAGTACCTCAAGTCTAAAGATATATGCACCATTGCTATGATGAGATTAATCATTGACATTTGATACATCATTCATATGATAATCTCATAGCGAGTCATCCAATGTACTTACAACTCTTAGTAAGCATCCTCGTGTTAACTCTAAACATCTCATGCTTACAGTTTGTAAGATTCACTGCTTGATCAAATCAATGAGTATAACATGTGCTAGTTTATTCGGATTAATAATTTCCTGTCTTAATAATCATATAACTAGGGATAATTTAGATACTAACATAATTGCACATGATAAGAATCTCATTATCATGATTTCCTTCACGCCATGTTTTGTATCATGGACTTCATTAATTCGATTTAAGATCGACATCAATTCATAAATAAACGAACATCGAATTAATGAAAAATTGTCTTTCGCTTTATCAATCAAAATAAGGTTTGTACAAAAGTGCTAAAAGTGATTGCTTTTAGAGCACTACTCTAACAATCTCCCTTTTGCACTAAAGCTAATTGTCTTTGTATCTAATATCATAGGCGAGTAAACTAGAATCAAATTTCATTTGACGATGTGGCTTAGTCAAAGGATCAACGATGTTCTAATCTATGGACACTTTCTTTATCTTCACATCACCTCTATCAATAATCTCCCTGATCAGGTGATATCTCTT
>JANPWU010000003.1:9109992-9121464 GCA_024707465.1 Erythroxylum daphnites
TTAATTAATTTAATAATATAATGTATTATATTATAATCATTGCACATAATAGTATAATTACAAAAGAATAGAAACATAATAATAAAAACAAATATATTTTTATTTTCAGTTTTTATATTACAAATATCAACAAAATAGGTTTTTGTTTTCATTTTTTATATTACAAATCTCAAACAAACAGGTTTTTGTTTTCAGTTTTTTAATTACAAATCTCAACCAAACATGTTTTCGTTTCTTTTAAGAAAAAAATAGAAACAAAAAACAGAAAACAAAAACAAAAAACGACAATAGAAAAATAGAAGTGGAACCAAACGGCCCCTTAACTTTTAAAAAATTATTTTAAAAAGTTTGGAGGTTGCCGACTCATTGCCATCCATATTTATTTATCCTTAAAATCCTTTACTTAGTAGTAACATCCATTTCAGTTATTCTCAATAATTCTTAATGATTAACAGAAATTTGCTTCGTGATTTTGTGTTTTTGATATTTTTACATTTTAAAATGACAGGTATGTGAATTAAATGTATTATTTATTTTATAAAAAATAATAAGATTAAAGAGTCATAATTTTAATAATGAATGTAACTGAAATTGCTCTAATACTCTTTAAATTATTTAAAAATATCATTTTTGTAGTTTTATAATTATTGTAATTAACATTATTTAAGATATCTTTTCACATCAATAAATAATTTAAAGTGTACATAATTAATTTAGACAATATTGTTTATAATAATTATAAGAATTACTGAAAATATAACTTTTCTTATCTTTTCCTGAAAGATATAGAGTTTACTAATAATTTATACCCACTACTAAAAAATAATTGCTGCCGCTAGGAAAACTCTCCTTTTAATAGTTTAAACAAAGCATGAAGGTAATAAAAGAAAGCAAGAGAAACAGTTGAGATACATGGCCATCAGGACGCAGGTTGGCAAGTCATGTCCGCCTTGTCAAGTGTCAATATGCTAAAGTTCGCAGTTACGCGTACGCATGTACACTCGGGTTTTCATTACTTTCCTTGTGCCATTGTCCCCTTCTTCTAGTTTTAGAATCCCGTTTAAAAATTAAAAGCCAATGTTCTACACATCCCACCAATGCCAATCACCTCCAAAACTCCTGTTTGTCTAGATCGCTAAACTGTAATCCCAACAAAACTTTACATAACTTACCTGCTCTTCAATACTTGATTGTCGCTTAATTTAACTGCTGGTATGCCAACCAACCACCGACCCAGATTTCGTTGTTGTCCTCGTTAAATGAATGTTAAAATGAGAAAGTGAATTCGCACACCTTTCGTTTTCTTCTCCAAGTTGTATGATGTTGTGATTTTTGTTTGGATAATGGAGACGATTTAGGACTTTGTGTGTTGCTCTGGATTTGTTGGCAGACAAGGATTTATTTATTGATTGTTAATTTTTGCTTTTTCATTCTCGCTAGTGCTGAAGCATTGAACAGTTTCGTGTCGTTGGTTGAAAGGTGATCCAGATATGTTAAATGATCTGGTAGTTCCTTTTGTCCTTTAATTGTTTGAAATCTTTGAGGTTTTCAATGTATGATCATTGGATTTAATGTTTAGCCGCTTCTTAGAATGTTATTGATGTTTCTTCCGCACGTAGATGGAAAATGGAGTTGATTCTTCAACGGTTGACGTTTCTTCCAATGCATGTCTCTCTAATGCCCATTCAATCTATTGTGAAGGTTAGTTTGTTCTCTTTGTTAGTCTTTAAATGTATTGAAGTGGGTATATTATATATTTCGTTTTTTGTTAGCAATAAGTGTTTGGGCTATAATGTGTGATGATCTTCCGTTGTCTTCATTTTCACCTGCTCACTTAGAGTTTCTTATTTGGTTTGATATTTTCGTTTTTGTTGTCTTTCAGACTATAATGACGTGATTGGGAGATGGGGCACATGTCATCCTGATGTTGAAGCTCAAGGCCTCGAAATTGACCCTCGTGTAACAAAAAATTCTTCTTGTTTTTTCTTTTTAGTTTCTCTGTTTTAGTTTCATTGTTTTTTTTGGGTACCATATTCACTTTTTTAATCTGATGTAGGGTGTTTTCAATGACTCTTTTTCTCCTTTATTCAATGGTTATGACCATACTCGAGAAATTGTACAAAGACCTTGTGCACCTTTCTCAACATCACTGCCCTTTGTAAGTGATCATGATCAGTCATACAATGGCCAAGGATTCTCCAATCCGGATTCACACTATAACCAACATGTTATTCCTTCAAAAATTCATTTTGCTGCTTTGCAAAATGCAATTCCTCAAACTAGTTTGGCAGTCAACATTGACCCACAAGTAGATGGCGATATGTTTGGGGCGAGACCAGGATACATGCCAGGTTCTTTTTGCAGGGGAAGCAACTTTTCTGCAAACTCTGGAGAGTTGGATTTGTTGCAGCAAGGATTTGAGGGATTTGAAAGTGGTGGATTGTGGTCGGATTGCCCAAAATCTATGAACAATAAGAGTTCCTTTGTGCATTTGTCATCATCATCTGCAATTAGAAAACCAATTGCTTCACTGGGTTTGTCTGGACTGGTTAGTTTCCTTTGCTAGAAGATCCTTTTACAGTTGATTGATTACTGAAAGTTAGCAACAACCTTTTATGCTTATAAGGCTCCATGACTTGCTCTTCAATTTACTTTATTACTAGTACGTGAATGTGTTTGAAAGCGAAAAATCTTTGTCCTTTTTGATTTAGCTATGTCACTTGATCCTGTTAAACATTCATAATCAATTCAAACGCATTTGACAGATGATTGTTTATAGGCATTGCGTATTCTCAGGAAAATTCAGACTCTTCGATGCAAATGATGTTTAGGTTTGCAAGATCATGTAGGAAGTGGATTTTAGTGTCAGTTGAAAATATTTGTTTTTCTATATCCTTGTGTATGTGTGCATATATGCGCCTGATATATGTTCATGAATGTCAAGATGCTCACACACACTTCTTGTGGATTTAATTTGATACGGACAAGTATTATTTTGTTTTCGTTTCATATGCTGCAGATATTCACCGTAAATAATCAAGGGATCCTTGTCATGCAATTCAGAAACGTTTGATTACTTGTTACATTATTTACTTGGTTAAAAGAAGCACAAAGCAGCAGACATGGATCAATGTGTTTCAAACATTTTGGAATTTACGTTTGATTATAATGAAGATGATTATATATAATCAAACAATAATCCTTGCAGGCCTCTCAACAAAAGGATTCATTTTATGGTTTTGGATCACATTTAGACTCTCGCTATAAGAGCTACACTCGAAATCCAATTGATGGAAGCCCTAGTTATGAGGTGGAGTCCTCTTCAACTAGAGGAACTGATGGGCAGAACTGGCCCTCACTCGATGAAGCAAGGCAACAGCGTAGGTGCAATGGCTTTTCATGCAATTGCGCAAATTCATTGGATACCATAGGAGAGTGGAATAGGGGACCTAGGGCACTGAAGCCAAGAAGTCAGACAATGGCAAATAGGTCAGATGTCGATGATAGTGGAGCTGCAGTTCCTCATGTTACAAAGTCTTATAATCAAGCAGAGTTTGTAACTGTGTACAAGGACGCGAAGTTCTTTGTAATAAAATCGTACAGCGAAGATAATGTTCATAAGAGCATAAAATATGGTGTTTGGGCTAGCACCCAGAACGGTAACAGGAAGTTAGATGCTGCTTACCGCGAAGCAAAGGAGAAGCATGAAACATTCCCAGTCTTTCTTCTATTTTCGGTAATCCACTATATCTACTTGTCTTAATTTTGTATAACTGAAATGTCAAATCAGTTGATGTGAGTAGACTGTTGACTGCTATAAGCATCATAAATGGAGAGGATGAAATTCTTGGTAATTCAGTAAATGAAGTGGCTACTTGTAGAGATGATTATTATAAGCATCATCAATGGAGAGGATTAACTTTTGGTAATACAGTAAATGAAGTGGCTACTTGGTAGATGGTAGAGATCATTGGCATGAAATCCTCTGTTTTTATAAGTTATGTTTTAAATAGGCATAAAATGTCGTTTTGGGTAGAAACAAGGTTAAAACAGACTTATGGGAACAGAGATCTAAACCCGAGATCATTATGTTTATTTGATACTTGATTGAGAATGTGGTCATCTTTATTTTCTTTTCCCCTGGGAGCTGAGTGCCGAGTGCCGGACTTCTTCACAGGGTTAGTTTTCATGCTATAGTCGTGCATGGCCTCATGAATGCAGAAATTGCCTGGACTTGTTTTGCAATTAGATCCTCAAGAGAGATAAAATAAGGAGAAGAACGAAACTAGTGTAAAGCCAATCGAAAAGGACAAAAAATGGCGTAAGCAACATTTTGAGGAAACTCCTGATTCTTAAATTATGATGGAAACTTATTGAGGAACTAGATTACTCAGTATGGTCCATGAAAGCAAAAAGCCTACCGAGATACAGACTTCTGGTTCCCCTAGTTTAGCACTTACCATATCAGAGTGATTAGTTTCCCGCACAAAACAAGAGATTGATGGGCTTGCTGACCAACTATTTCCGGTCGTTCTAATACATTTTTAATGTTGTTTTACTAAGCATTTTCTGAATACAATGATGTGGAAATTCTATTTATCACTTCGTTTGTGTCTCATTAAACCTTACGCAGGTGAATGCCAGTGCGCAGTTCTGCGGAGTAGCTGAGATGGTTGGACCTGTGGACTTTGACAAAAGTGTGGATTACTGGCAGCAAGATAAGTGGTCTGGACAGTTCCCTGTCAGGTGGCAGATCATTAAAGATGTACCCAACAGTCAATTTCGGCATATTGTTCTCGAAAATAATGACAAGAAGCCAGTTACTAACAGCAGAGACACTCAAGAGGTAAAAGTTCATTTCTACGCCATCATCTTTTTCCGGGACCATGAATTATGGGGACGAATAAGCAATAGCTTATTGCTGGTTTTTTTCTCTCTAAAAGAGTTCCTGATGTCCTGTGTTCAAATTTTTGTTCCTCTTTGCTTCTTTAATGAGCTTCTTTAAATAGGTATTTCTACAATGAACTCAGATGATGAATATTTGCCTTACGGCGTTTTTTGCTTGAGTTTGCTCTAATCGGCAGTCACTTCCTCTAAATTTTTGACTCAATATCTCTTTGGATGGATACTAAGTATGCTAGTATGAAGAACCTTGTATCTTGCAGTCAGTGGTATTGAAACCTGTAATATTTGTGTTTTCTTCCTTTTACTTCACTAGCTTAGATCACTCATTTGCGCATGCAGCATGTAATCCATGATACTCTAAATTTTACAGGTGGAACTAAAGCAGGGTATTGAGATGTTGAACATTTTTAAAAACTATGAAAGCCATTCTTCAATCCTGGATGATTTTCTGTTCTATGAAGAAAGACAGAAAGCAATACAGGCAAAGAAGTCAAAACAGCAAAGAACCCTGCTGTCAAGTGCAGTTAAAGGACAAAATCCTGTTTCGCGGTCTACCGACTTCGTTCAGAAATTGTCTAAGAGCTTTGCTGAAGCTGTTTCTTGTAATGAGAACAAGATGGTCTCACACTTACATCAGAAGACTATTGGCGTTGATCCTGAAATACGAAGTTGACAATATCAGTGTGATAATAGAGAAACTATCTTCTAGATGTTGAGAGTGGGGATCTTTACTTGTCAATAATTCATACTTCTTCGGTTCTTTTTTCTTTTACGGGACTTTTCATATGTTTATATCGGATGGAGATGAGTGGGATGCCTGTAATATCAATTATCTGATATCGGCTAAACTGATTATGGCCCCAAATTGTTCTGGAGCTGATAGCGAATGGATGGTTATTATAGATTACACATAGAAAATAGGACGTTCAGGGAGGTATGATTCTAATGAAACTCGATAACGGTGCTCGCAAGATAAGCTTTGTGCATCTGTAGCAGTGAGTGGTTGTGTTGATTGTTGTCCATTTAAGCAAGATTTTTAGGATGAATTAGCATAAGCTCTCACATCTTTTCCAGGCTTGGAAATGCGACCCAAAGTTCTATTTGCCAAGATGAACTCAGTTTTAGTTCAGGCCAGAGATGCTCACGGGCTGTGCACCCGGAAGTTTTTTCCGTTTCAATTTTCTAGCGAACAGTTTCAGGATTTGCATGCCAATGTGAAAGCTTGAAGGTTATAGCCGTGTCACAACAAGTAGACTCTATCGAGAAGTCATGGTAGTAGAGATTACAGGTAGATGCAAATAAACATGTCCTTGAGAAATCAAAATGAACTGCAAAAGAGACATCCCATTCGATAACTAGTAATCCAACGTAGCAGGTACGTCAGGGAAGAGGGAACGCATAGATAAGGATGGCCACAGCAATCACCAAGGGACCAGAAAAGAGATGTCTACGGTTGCTGCCACCGGAATCGCCACTTTTCTCTGGCGCTGCCGTTGTGGTTGTATTGGGAGCTGCTGTTGTCGAAGCATTCGTAAAAATCGCAGCTTCAGGGGAGTTGGGAGGCAACCCTAGAAGTTCTGGCAAGAAGCAAAACAACCATGTGTGAGATTCTTGTATTGAACTGTGACTGTACTAAAACAAATAGCCTTACATACATCAATCATGCTCAAGTACTTCTAAAGTTCAGTTTCCAATCTAAAGTTCAGTTTCCAACTTGATACACTCCGAGTGGATGATTTATATGTAACGATTCTACTCTCTTGCAAATATTGATCTTGACTTAACATTCGATGAAGTTCTTAGTTTAAGTTAGCTTGTGTAAGGAAACTTGGATCCAAGACATCTCTTAACCTGGCTTATAAATCATCATTAGTTGTAGTCCTCCTATTGGAAAATGATAGAACAAAAAACGTTATCTATTTTCTTAACTTGGTAAACCCAGTAAGGAAAACAAGATTGGCGCATTCCACAGCACCATAAATAGATCGATGATACCAAGTTGTAGTGAAGAACCTTATATAATGCAGAAAGGAGATCAAGAACTCAACATCATGCATCAATCTACCCGCAACAAACAACCACATAAACTAATAGATATGGGAGTCATGAACTCACTAGGGCAGTAGCTGACAGTAGCATTTTGAAGTTGGCAAGCAGAAGGTAGCTGAAGAAGTCTAGCCTCCTGAATACCCAAACTTCTCAACTGAGAGTTTCCAGATCCACCCTGAGTCTGCTGCATAATATAACACAAGCACTTGGCATCGCTTCCTTTCACTTCTTCCACAGCACTGCAACAATCCTTGGTTGGCGTATCGGCTTTCCCTGTGGCATAGTTCATGCACTTCATCACCTTCTGGAAATCATCCTGACACTCCTGGCTTAAGCTCTCCCCACTAACCACTACAAGACCCGAATTACTCCACACAAACCACAAGAGCAAGAGACAACCCCAGACCCGCCCTCCGATCATCTTCAGTGCAAGGTTACGAATTGGAAGCTTTACTATATAATATAACAAACAATGGTTGATACTTGATAGATATATGAGAAAACAAGGAGAAAGATGGAATAAGGCCGGATTATGCAATCTTGACCGTCCAAGATGGCAGCAACCGCCCACAATATTTGAGATCAACAGTGTAGATCTGAGTTGCACATGTCAAGTCAAATAGGCAGTGAGACCATTAATGAAGGTGCTTCTTGAGCAGTTGCACCGTAGTAAAGTCCCATAGTGACGCAGCTGTCCAGTCTACAGTATCTTTGCCTTTAATAAGGTTCAGACTTAAACAAACTACGTGTCACAGAACTATCCACGTAACAGTGATGCTATGTTTTAATGCCAAATTCGAATGCATGGCCTTGACTGCCCGCCTCCATTCTGAATCGTCCGATTCTCACTTAGTATTGTGATATCCGTTCAACTGGATTCTCACTTAGTAATGGAGTGGTAAATGATAACCTATCTGTTGTAATTTTAATGAAAAACGCTTTTCGATAAACCTACCCAAAGACAAACGCGTAACAAAAAGAGATACTGTAGAAGTTACCAAAATATCATAAGATGGGTTACTCTTACTCACGTGTATAAGAACTTTGAATGTGTTTTATTGGAAGTGGTAATAGGTTCGTTTCAAAATTGTATTTAATTTTAAATAAATAATTAAAATATATTATCTATATTTAATAATTTATTTACTGACACTTAAAAATAGTAATTACTAATCTTTAAAAACTTTGTTAATATTAATTCAAAAAGCAGAGATTTTCTATTTAATTTCACTTTTGCATTTCTTGTTGTTATTTTTGTTTTTTCAAATAAAACCAAAAATTTGGGATCTTGAGGTTGGTGACTTTTACAATATGGAAGGCACGATAGATGTCATACAACAAGATGAAGGGAGAGAAGTTGAAATTATGTCAGGCTATGTTTGATTAGACGTTAAGTTTTTAGTGTATTTAAATGAAATTGAATGAATTATAATGAAATATAATATAAATAATTGAATATTTTAAAAATATTTAAAGTTCGTAATATAATATAGTGAAGTGTTGTTTAAAAGAAATGCCTATAATATAATTTAGTAAAAGTTGTTTTTCATTTTACATTCTATCTAAAACTTTCAAAATCGGAGATTTCTTATTTTTATTATTCAGGATGAAATGAAATGTAATATGAAACCCTCTTCTTTTATTTCATTGTATTATAAATCTTCTTTTCAGACGAATAATATTATATTCATTTTATTCTATTAATAAACTTTCAACTAAACATAATCTAGAGGGTAATACACAATATGGTATCCTTTGGTTGAACGAAAAGAGAGCTCATAAGTATGTAGGAGAAAATGTAACGCTCCAAAGTGGGGGTTAGAATATTAATAACATTTAGTACGAAATATGCTTACTATAAATTGTGCATAAGTAGTATGTATCCTCCCAGGAGATATCTGGGTGTTACAGAAAAAGTGTGTGGAGACATTTTGAATTACTTCCAAGCTTCCGGAGGAAACTAGATTCTCTGTTCAGTTTTACTCTGTCTTATTCTGTCTCATAGAATCTCAGCCATTTATTTTGTGAGATCCATGTGGGCCTCATGCGAGCTTCACATAAATAAATAACTGAGATTTATTGGACACAATAAAACATCATAATATTGGACAGAAGATCTGAAGTCCACTGGAGAGGACGAAGATGGCAATAGAGAAGGGAGAATGATGACGACAGGGAACATAAAAACAGGGCATAACTACTCCATTTTTTAGGCTTTCCCCAATTTACAGTTGTTGAAAAACTTTCGGTTTAAGGCTTATAAAGGGATATAGAAAAGACTAAAAGACTCAAGGCCTTCATTGAGAGCATCTTACTCTCTCGTTAAAAAATAATAAATAATATCATACTAGTATTAATTGTATCATTTAACTGACAGATGTTAACTCCTCAATTTTTCATTTAATTAAAATTTATTTTACATTTTTTAAAAATATTAAAATTTAAATTGAATGCTTTAAAATAGTAAGATTTAAGTTGTATTTTGACATAAATATTAAGATTGAAAATATACTTTTTAACTGACTCTAATATTTTCAAAATATTAGCTTTGAAATGATGGAACTATGTTGACACAAATTTATCATTTTTAATATCTAATTGAGTCCTACTGCGGTATGTGAAAGTTTACAATCATGTACTAGAAGAAACGTCACATAATTACAAGAGGTCCGGCATTTTAGGACCAAGGTTCGATTCCGGTAATGGGAACATATGAGCCGCTCTGTTAGGTGGCCAACTAAGATCAAACTGTGGTTTAATTCCTCACCATTTGGTCGGGTCTGGGTGTGGGGGCAGCTTGGGTGGCTGATTCCACCTTATTGGAACAAGAGGTCCGGTATTTTAAGATTTAAATTAAATATTTATAATATTAAAATTTAATTTTAACGATTTAAAATATTAAAATATTATCTATATTTTAATAAAAATATTAGGATTAAAAATTCACATTTTGCCTTCTTTCTTTAGTTCATATATAAATTTATATGGTGAAAATATTGGGTTAGAAATGTTCTTTTTGCCTTTTTTTTTTTGGCTTGTCAATTCAATTTCTTTGTACATTCTTATAATAGGTAGAAAATAATAGAAATAAGTGATCTTGATTTTCCAAAAAAAAATAGAAATAAGTGATCTGAACTAAATTTAAGGGAACAGATCATATTTTCTCATTATCCTGTTCTTATCTTGTTTTATGAGTATCCATCTATTTTATGTAGATCTCATTTATTAAATAAATAGATGTCATAGAATAGAATAAGAACAGAATAATGAAAGCATGTGATCTGAACTCTTAATTTAACTACTCATTTTTCAATGTTCAATTTTTTATTTATTGTAAACTGTGATGTATTTTTATTTGGTTAAGAATTTTTCCGATTTTTTATGTGGTTTATTATTATTTTAGATATATTTTATATTTCAAATTTATTAAAAATTTTACAAGGTTCGAAACAATTCTTAGTAAAATTTTCTTAGTAAAATTTTGTAATATATATAATAGTTAAACACATATCATGTCAAAGTATCATATTACACAAGGCCCTCCGCTTTTTAAAGGTGGAAAAAAATTTATCGATATACGCAACTTTCTACTTGTATTTTTAAAAAGAGGTAATTTGAACATGTGAATCTTCACTCAAACACAAAATAATTTATATTAAAATAACTTAAAATTAACAAAATTTAAAACATTTTAAATATTAAATAGCACTTTTATAATGATAAAAAAATACAAAACTTATAAAAAATTATTTCTTTTATCCTTTTATTTTCATAAACTTTACTTCCGATATATTCTTTGCAGTTTCTATTGTATTCTGATTTTGAATGTAAAGTGCGTATGCTGAATGTCTTTTTTAGTAATTTCGCAATTTCGCAATTTCGTAATTTTTATGTATTTAAGTTTGCTCTTATCTTATCTTTTATCTTTTTAATTCAAGAAGTTTCCTAAAAAAGAAAAATAATATACTTTTAGTAAAAAAATGTGAACTTTTGACCAGCTTTTTTTGTAAAATAAAATCTGACCCTGACATTTTGAAATATTCAAAATAAATTAAAATATTTTTAAAATATTCAATATAGATTCTAAAATAATGGAACTCTTAACAGGGTTTTATCATATCAATATTAATATGATATAAATTTATTTTTAACAATCACGTAAATTTTATTATATCGTGTAAACGTTACGTTAATATTGACACGACATGTAATTAATAAGGTGATACTAATTAACAAGCGTGTCATTTTAGAGTTTAAACTAAATATTTTAGAAAAATTAAGGTTTAATTTTAACACTCTAAAATGTGAAAGTTTGACCAATAATTGTGGGGGGAAACATTGAATGTTTGTGTGACTGTGTGTTTTGAATTTACGTTTTTTTTGTTCATTTTGATTTTTTTTGTCTTTTAATTTGCATGTGACGTGTGTAAAGCATGAAATTCTATCTTAGTAGTTTGAATGAGACTGAATTGCATACTTGAAGTCAAATTAGGCCAATTGAATAGATGGTGAATCATG
>JANPWU010000003.1:9784466-9797892 GCA_024707465.1 Erythroxylum daphnites
CTAGAATGCATTATGCTGTTTGGAATCTTAAATGTTCTTGTAACACCATTATATGTCTTGTATTCTATGATTCTACTGTGGTTCACATTGTAATCTGGACTCGTATATGTACTTGGTAGAGGAACATAGTAAATGTTCAAAAACATATGGGAACATTTTCTGCAAAGTTATTATATGTTGAGCGTTTAAAATACGACAGTATGTAATACAAACTCATGTTTTGCAATATAGCAAAAATATGGATTTATGTTAATGCCTTCAAGACTCGTATTCTCAACATTAATTATCAAGTCATTGAGGTAACACAGGTCTATGCTCTAGACTCTTGTAGGCTATCATTTGTTATGAACAATTTCAGTCTTTGACTAGAGAGAACTGTCATGGAGTACATAGGAATTATTACGAATACTTTACCAAAATTAGTATTGAAGTTGATTATGATACGATATTGTATCAATATTGATTAATACTGAATTCTATTTCGAGTAATTTTTAAAATTTTTTAAATAGTTCTTAATTTTTTTAAATTACAACATAGATCTTCGGTATATTTTACTATATACTTTATAATTTTATATGAATATTGTTTCCAAAAATCAAATAATAGAAATTTAAAATAACAACATTTTATTTATTTTTATTAACATTATTTCGTTATGTTTAATACTTTTTTATCAAAAAATTATTGAATAATAATTAAATAACAATCATGTTAAACTATTTAATATTATAATTACACATAATGGGTCTCTTTTTTCAGTGATGCAAAACTATTAAAAATTTAGTTATTTAAATTTAAGAATTATTAAAATACTTAAAAATTCTTCTAAAAGGCACTCGGTGAATATTAATATTATGTTTCATCTTCTTTCTAAAGAAAAATGATAGGTTTTAATCTTTAATTTCTTATCAAAATGTTTTACACAATTTTTTAATGTACAAATTTTAATTAATTTAAATTTATGTTATATTTTTTGATGACGAACAAATCTATTAATTATAGTCAAAATTTCATTAACTTAAATTTACGTGATATTTTATTTTAATCTAAAGATCCATCTCTTGTCAATGTCACAACTAAAGTAAACCTCTAACCCGTATATGCTTCCATCTACGAGCAATAAAGCACGACGTGATCCTTTGTTTCCATTTTTGTGTAAACACTCTGTTTAATTAGATCCAAGCTATCTATTTATGTGAGACCCACATAAGTGAATGGCTTGGATCTGATGGAACAGAATAGGTACACAAAAATGGGGACAGAGAATTTCAGAGCCAATAAAGCACGGTCAAAGGGATCAATTCGATGTATATTTATTGTAAAAAATATATAATAAAGAGACATAAATTTAAAAGTTAATATCTAAAAATTAAATAAAATAATATTTATAATATGAAAGTTTTTATTTAAAATATGTAATATTAAGATTAACTTTAAATTTTGATTAAAATTTTCTTACTTTTAAAATATACAATACGCTTTTTTGAAAATTAACAAACATTTCGTTGAACACCGCGTTACCACCTAACTCTTAAAACCTGAAAAATATTCACAAATCAAAGAGTCTTAGTTTTCCACTTCTCACCGAAAATAACAACCTTTTTAATTTTCTCCCAGAACATACATTTCTCAATATACCAGGGCACCATCCCAAATCCCAATCTAGTTCTAATAGTCCCCAAGCTGGAGAGTAGAGTCGCCGGAGAGGAGAAACCGAGAGAGAGAGAGAGAGAGATTCTATAAAGACAGACAGACAATTAGGGAAGGGGGTTGAATTTTTTTTTTCAAAATAGTCCTTCAACTTTTTTAAGTTTATGGTACTGACTGGTATTTATACCGGCCAATAACACCTGAAATTGCCGGTATTGACCAGTACTAATAATCGTTACTAATAAGACAAGTTTCATACCATTTTTCAGTCGATATCGTATTAGTCCTTAATTTTTGTCATATAATCAATATTAAAAATTATATGAAGTATTGAAAGGAGAAGAATAATTCGTGCAAGGAGGAGAATAAACACGCTACATTTAGTGGTAAAGATATCTTGTAATATTGTGATAACTAATAAGTTAATTCTTTTATATTACATTAATCTTCTAAGGATATGTGAATCTTCTGTTGTGGACTTTCCTAGTATGAACCCAAATTGGTTCTCTAAGAGAGAAGCAACCTTTCTCATTCTCTTCTTAATATGCTTCTCCTATAACTTCATAGTGTGACTAAGTAGTTTGATGCTTCTACAACTATTACAGCTTTAGATGTCTCCTTTGTTCTTGTTTATAAGAATTAGCATACTAAGTCTCCACTCATCCGATATTTTGACAGACTTAGAATCATATTAAAAAGCTGGATAGCTAAGTAAGATCCTCTTTGCCTAAGCTCTTCCACACCTCAATGGGTATCTCATCAGGCCCTATTGCCCTTCTACATTTCATCTTCCTTAAAGCTTTTTTAATTTTTTCCTTTGTAATTTGCTCGTCACAAGTAAAGTTTTGATATCTCTTAGACGTGCTAAGATCACCTAAAGATATGTTGTCCTTTACGACTTCATTAAAAAGGCTATAGAAATATCTTTGTCATTTTCTCTTTATATCATTTTCAGCCATAAGCACCTGTTATGCTTCATCTTTTATGCAACAAACTTGATCTAAGTTTCTCACCTTTCATTCCTTAGCTCTCGCCAACTTTGATATGTCCCTTTCTCCTTCTTTAATTTCCAATCATTGGTGTAATTTTGTCAAGCTCTGCTTTTAGCTTATGAGATTATTTTCTTCATCTCTTTCTTTGCTAGTTTGTAACTTTCTCTATTAACTGCTTTCTCTACCTCTGTCGTGTTGTCTAATAGAGTTTTATAAACACCTTTCTTGATCTTAACCTTTTTCTTGTACATCTTCTTTCTACCACCAAGACTCGATATTTTTTTAAAAAAATTAAAATTGATTAATGATAATAAGAAAAGAGGAGAACAAAGGTTTGGAGATCTATAACACGCTCCTACATCAAGAAACTATCACAATAAAAATGACAACATTTACAACACCTAAAGAGATAATATAGTGAAAACGACATTGTTTCAAGTTATGATCTCTATTAGCCGTATTGTTGAGTAATAAGGGTAAAGAAATCCCCAAAATACAAATAGCTCCTCTTGCTTTACCTGATTAGGGTTGGAAGATTCTGGAGATCACTACCATCTTGAAGGACGCCTAAGAGTGAGTCTTGAAGGAGAAACGCAGATTAGGAAGTTAGATGGAAAGGTAAGACAAATCATTTATAAACCAAGTTTTTATTCTTCATGTTTCACAATGGAAAACTATTCGATGAAAAATGAAGAGGCCTTTTCTCATGTCTCTTTCTTTACCAGTCCATCAGTTGAGTGTCTCAAGTAAATGGATTCACAGCCAGTAGCGAAGCTACTCTTTGGTGAGGGTGGGCATTTATTTTTTTTATTAAAGAAGAAGAGAAGATATGTAAAAGCCATGATGGATTGGATACATTGCCTCCCCTGAAATAAATTTCTGGCTTCGCCACTGTTCACAGCCAAACCCATACCATAGTCGCTTAACCTTATTTCCCCTTGAGGTAAGTCTACCCTCTGATGCTTTCCGTTTCCTCTAAAATCGTTTGCTTCAAAATCTCCTTGCTATTGTTGATATGCATATTTCTCTATAATCTTCATAAGCTAGCTATCTAGGATGAGCTTTACCTGATAAAGCTCAAGGAGATGATTTGCTCTCTAACTTTAACATAAACACGATCCATTACTTGTTGTTGACTTCTATTGATGTCCTGGAACCTTTGTAGGTTCCTTTTAACCTATATTTCCTTAATGCATGTCACAAAAGAAATCAAGCAGAAAATAGTATTAGGATGAGAAATAGACTTTAGTCTGATAAACCATTGCAATATCCATGTGTACTGATGTGTGCTTAGGAGCCAAAGATGTTTGTGTCTTATCTAAGATCAAATGTCCCTAGAGAAAAGACACTTAAAAAATAAATGATCCCTATTTTCTTGTCCCAAGTTACACGGAACACAAACCTCATTTGAACTTAGAAAAAAGAGTCTATCCATTGTACTTAGCTTGCTTATGGTAGTGAGCTATAGAATGAAAGAAGAGGTCGACAATTGCTCTTTATGCCAAACCACTTCATACAATTCCAATTTGATATCTCTCTAAATTAACCATTCCTTACAACTTTTTTTGGTAAATAATCTCTGTGGATCATTTCTCCAAATATATCTATCAGGGGCCAGCAAGTTAAGGAGATAGTTGGGTTGTAGGACGTGAAGTTCCCTTGCGAAATCCATCCATTAACCCTCCTTAATAAAGGATTTAACCTTAGCAGTTAAGGAAGGTGGCTCAATAATTGAGTGGCAATTTGATTACTGATCAATGTTCCATTTCTTGTCCAATTGTTATACCAAAAACTAGCACTTGCTCCAACCCGTACCTGACATGAAATTTTAGATCCTAATTCATCCTTTATCTTTATCAATTGTGTTAGAAACCAATAGTCAAAGATTTTGGGGTTAACAACCCATATCCTCCTACCTTTTATGACCCATAGGGTTTCATTCCTCTGTAGGATATACTAGAATTTCTTTATCTAGAGAGCCTTATTAAAGGATTTGATAGGAATAATTCCTAAGCCTCCCTCCAATTTAGGTCTATAGACATCAGACTACTTTACCTTAGCATATCCCTTATTAGGGTCACTACCTCCCTATAAAAAATTCCTCATAAGTTTTTCCAATGATTTAATAACTCCCCTTGCCAGCACCATATTAGAGGACCAATAGATATTCAAGGAGTTAAGGACTGAGTTGACTAATTATAGTCTACCTCCAAAAGATAGAGCTCGATTGGTCCAAGAAGATAATCTCTTTTGAAATCTTTCAATAAGAGGATACCATTCACTAAACTGTATCCTTCTAGTAGTGATTAGTAGGCCTAGATAGTATAGAATGGATTGATTTCGCCTTATTATAGCTATAAAGAAAACTTTTCCTTCCATGTGATCTACACTTTTGGACAGAACAAAATGGTTTTAGCATAATTAATTGTCAATCCAGACATAGAGTTAAATTGATTCAGAGAAGTCATAAGGAGATTAATTAAATCCCCTGCCAATATTGTACTTTAAAAGAGAAGTTAGAGCTTCCATACATAATATGAAAATATAAGGTGAGATGGGATCCCCTTGCCTAAACCCCTTATTTTTGTATTAAAATATTGTTAAGAGTTCCATTGACCAAAATAGCATAAGATGGAGAAGTAATACAAGCTTTAATACATGTAGTGAACATAATTGGAAAACCCATCACTTCAAGAAGTCTCAACATAAAATTCCATTCCACACTATCAAAATCTTTCTTAAAATCTATCTTGAAAGTGCAATTCTTTGGATCATTTTTCCTCGAGTAGCTTATTAGGAGTTCCTGCACTATAAAGATATTATCTCCTATTTGTTTGCCTTGGAAAAAAGCATTTTGGTTATGACTAAGCAAGGCTACCAAAACAAGTTTTAGTCTGTTGGCAGTAATCCCTACGATCACTTTATAGAGGAAATTAGAGCATGTAATTTGCATGTATTCCTCAAAAGATGCTGGATTGCTTAGCTTAAGGATCAAATAAAGATAGGTTTTGTTGATTTCCTTTAATATAATTCCTGAAGAGAAGAATTCTTTGATAACTTCTTTCACCATTGGTCCTATCTTAGGCTATGCTTTCTGAAAAAAGAAACCATTGAAACCATCGAGCTCTGATGCCTTTTTATGATTCATTTGGAAGACAACCTTTTCTATCTTAATATCACCAACAGTTCTGGTTAGTGATGCTTTCTCCTCGGCAAATAGTTTGTTATGAATAACATATCCCAATATTTGAGTATGTATAGTTGTATTTTGAACGCAGTAGAAATCTTTAAAGAACTTCTCAGCCTCTTTCAATAAATCCTCTTGTTTGCATATCTTTCTCCCATCTTGCATGGTGATTTCCTTTATAGAGTTATAATTCTTCTGAGAAATCATTGAGTTGAAAATTTTAGAGTTTTTATCACCTTCTTTGAGCCACTTTATCTTGGGGCTCTGCTCCATAACACTAGCACGATAGTTTAGAGCTTGTAAATAGTCTTTCAAAGCAGTTTTCTCCATATATAAGAGATAACTGTCACCTAGATTATAGGATAAAATATTTTGAATTTGGGAGAGTGTATCTTTGGCTAATGTAATGGCTTAAGAGGTGTTCTCCCCTATCTGTTTCTTTAGTGATTTTAATCCCTCCCTGATTATTTTAAACTTCTAAACACATTTGAATTGGAGAGTTCCATTTACATTTGTTATCATACCGTTCCTCAAACTATCCTAAAAACCTTCCACATCAACCATGTAATTGTTAAATCTAAAATGACAGCAATGTTTCACCTTTAAGAACAAACCAGCCACCTTCATTGGGGTATGATCCCAATATATAGGATGTAAGAAAGAGGCCTTACTTTTGAGAAATTTTTGTAGCCATACTTGATTATCCATAACTCTATCTAGCTTTTTCCTAAGAGATCTTCCATTAGTTTGCTTATTACTCCAAGAGAAGAAGTGACCATCTGCCTTGAGATCTAATAATCCTAACTGATCAACACAATCTTTAAAATCAGGAGAGTAATTTCTTAAAAAGAAATAATCCTTTGCTTATATTCTAAAGAGAGTATAATTAGAATCACCTATAATTAGCCAAGGACCTACCACTCTTTTTTGAAAACTTAGTAAGCTCCCTCGAAGATCCTTTCTGTGAAAAAAATGGTTGAAGTCATATACTACCGAGGCAAGGATAGATGTATTCTGCTAGACAAAATGTCAGTTCATGTGAATAACCTACGTCTCTATTTCTAGCACCTCAACCTCTATAAGTTGGGGATTAAATCCAACTATAATTCTACCATATGCATAAGCTGATGAATTGAAAGAAAAAGACACTTATTACCTAATTTATTAAGAAACTTAAGATTCTCCAATCTGATTTTTATTTCTAGAATAGCAAAAATCCAAGAGTTTTCATTAGCTAAAAAATTCCCTTAGGACCAAAAGATTTTTGGGGCAATTAAAACCCCTAACATTCCATAAAACAATCATAAAGAAATGGCCTTGGAGCCTTTACCTCTGCTCCTAGTACCCTTCCTCCTTTTGACATTAGTAAATTTTTCTTCAATCTCATGTCCCCCAACATTGCTTGATGTTAAAAGGGAGGAGCTTGCTTCCATATCATCCCCCTTCTCCCCCTCTTGTAGAGTTGTCTTTCCTTCCATTGGATCTTCTTTAGTAGTGCTCGTTTCTGCTTTCTCCTTAGGTCGAAATATCTCATTTGAATAAGGTAGTGTTGGATCCTCTGTGGACACATTTTGACTTAATATCTGCTCATCATTTCCAACTTTATCTTCCTGCTCTAGACCCATTAGTTCCATATAATCCCCTTTCTTGAAGGCCTTCTTAGTTGGCATCCACCTTTTGCCCTGTAGCTTTAAAGAAGGCTTTTAATAGTAATCTACCGTTACAATATCTTAATATAATGTTCCACTCAAGTCTAATCTCATGATAGGAATTTGGTTTAGTAAATCATTGGAAATGTCCCTTAGTAGTCTAGTATTACAAGGGGATGTTATACAAGTTAACCCACAAAGGAATTGACTTTATTATTTTTTTGTTTTTAGTTTGGAACCCCGGTTGCTAGCTGTGGAGAAACAATGGAAGTTTCATCACATGCTAAAGGCCTTCTTCCAAGACTTAGAGAGCCTGAGCTTTGGAAGAAAAGGTAAATAATGTGAAATTTTTATCAGCCAATAGTACCTCCATTAAACTTTTGTTGTTCCAAATATTATTTGCCCATTTTTGCAGCACTAGAAATGAGAGTCTTTTCTCTAAAACTCTACCAAAGAAGCCTCCTAGGATCGGGTTCATTCTTGGAGGACTTCCAGATTTGGGGAGACTATGACTTGACCCTTGTCTTCCTTAGGGGGAGTAATGTAATATTGTATCTTCATCTACAACAATCACTTGCTTCCAGCTTTTTGAAGATCAGAGGAGGAAGAGAAGCCCTTCTCAGGTAGCTTGGAGTCAGCCAAGTTTCTGAAGGGTAATAAGTGAAAATTAGTATAGGAGTTTGCACAAAAGGATGGGGGTTTAGGGGTATGCATGCTTGTCAGAAGTGGAAATGGAATATTGTGCAGAGTGTGAAAAAAGTTTGCAAAAAGTTGTTACCTATTAAGGTAACCAGTTAAAAGGAGATTGCAAAGGAAAAAAAAGAAGACAGAAAAGCCCCTAATAGAAAGACAGGGACTCAGTGAGTACAATAGTTAGGTGTTTGTGGTTTGAAGTGGAGGATGTTAATAAGAGCTAAGGGTCGGACATGAAATCATAAAAAGAGAAGCATGGAAAGATGGAAGTTGTCAGGTGTTTGTGGTTTATAAAGGAAAAGGTTAATGAGAGCAAAGAACTAAAGATGAAAGCAGCTGGACTGGAAAGATGAGAGATATTAGTTGGATGTAAAGAATAGGCTGTGTGAACTGGCTGGAATCAATCTAAAAGGTAGGATTCCCATCTCTGAAGTATAGAGAAAAAGAAAGAAGCTGGTGCGTATCTCTCAAATGTATTGCCTTTGCATTAGAACAAGAGAAAGTTGAACGTTTACTATCCTTAGGCCCTTTAAAAACACCCACGAACTCTTTAGCAATATTCCTTAAGATAGTTACTACTCTTTGCCATGTATGTTTAACATCTCCTTCCAATTTCCATTCATTTTCATATATTACTCTATATTTTTAGGTTGTTCCATCTTATCACCTTTCATATTTCACCATATGACTCTGGTACACCTCTTAAGGCTTCTTTTCTTCCTCCAACACTTAATTATAAGATTCATAACCAACAATATATATTAAGTTGATAAGAAAGCATTAGGTATCACATTACAATCCTTGCAACTAAATCATTTGCTCTGCCTAACAAAGAAGTAGTCAATTTGAGTTTTCGTAGTTCTAATATTAAAAGTCACCAAGTGCCCCTCATTTTTATTAAAAAAAGAGTTGGCTAACACTAAATCAAACTGTATCGCTAGATGCAATAAAGTAGTCCCACTATCATTTTTATCACCACACTTGAATCCCATATGATTATATGAATATCTATAAAAGGTTGCCCCTATGTGGCCATTAAATTCTCCTCCTAGAGCAACTCTCTTTTCAGGGGGATTTACTGAACCATCTCATCTAGCTCTTCTTAGAATTGACACTTAAATTGTTTGTTTAACCCTACTTGAGGCGCATAAGCACACTCCATTGAAAACAACATCTTTAACTACAATGTTTAAGGACAAATACTATCATTAGTCCTCTTTACCCCACAATATGATGTATGAGTTCCTTGATAACCAAGATACCTACCTTATTATGTTATCTCAAAAACCTTGAATACAAAAGTTTGAACACATTAATATCTTTTGCTTTATCCCCCATCCACTTTGTCTCTTGGATGCACGTTATATGAATTTTATATTTATTTAAAATATCCATTAATTTTAAAGACTTCCCTGTAAGGGTCTGATGTTTTAAGAACCTGTTTATAATTTGCCAACATTTTCTCTTCTCCTAGATCCAAAACTCATCGAAGGACTAGCCTTAGCTCTATCATCAGAAGTCAAAGCCACAATTTCTATCCTAATGCCCAACACAAGCTATAAAAGACAAGCCCAACAAGTCCCTAAACTATTATAATATTACTCGAGAAAGGAAACAAAGATTGATATTAAATCCCAAAATAGGTACTGCAATGAAAGGATATGAAAATCATAAGTACGCACGACTGCAAGTAAATTAAAATTAGATGGTCCAAATTCTAAACCAATAAAAACTAGTAGATTTTTATAGAATGCTAAAACACAGTTTTAAACAATTAAAAATAATAAAAATAACTTAAAAATAACTTAAAAATTTTAATAGTTTGATGAAAAGTGAAAACTAAAAATTGAAATCCCAACTCCTAAAAAGCAACGAATCAACCATGGAAAAACACAATCTAAAACTAATCACAAGTGCATCTAGTAGATGATTTTTTTCTAGATACCCATTAAGAAGGGAAACAACCAAACCGATCCTATCTATTTAAGATGCCACACACCAACTCTATATATTCTTGTCATAGTTAGTACCATTCACTAGAAATTCCTCTATTACGGGGCTCACTACAGATCTGTAAAAAAAGAAAGCAGAGCATAAGGTTTTTCGAAAGCTAGATGAGGAAACATCTATAAGTAGAAATTATCTGGATAAGTAATGATGACACCAAACACTTTGAGGGTCTAAATGGTATAGAACAGAAAACCAAACTTCAATAAAAGGAAAGTTTCGGATGTAAAATATTAATGGAGGATACTACTCTTAATAGAAAAAGAGGGGTTTTTTTGGGCACAAATGAGAAGATGGAAACTTTCTTTCTCTCATAAGAACGTAAAGGTAAGATACAATAAAGAGCTAAACTTTTTAAGAATAACAGAAGAAAAAAGATTGAATAATATAAGATAGAGCTTCACCTACAATGAACCGAAAAAGAAAACCATTTACTCAAAGAACTAAAAATGGTGGCACTCACTCAAAGAGAGACGAGAAAGCAGCCTTTCATCAACTCAAGACCCAACAAGTACCATCAACAAGGAACATGAGAGAAAGTGATGTTGAAATAGAAACATATCAAAATTTTCTTCCATAAGAATTTGACTTGAAAATTAGAGACAAAAAGGGCAGAAAGCTCAGTGGTAGATCATTTATCGAGAATATAGAAAGGAGATCATGTAAATGAGGAGCCTATAAATGATCAATTTTCTGACTAGAGGCTTTAGATTGTTTAACATAATAACGCCACCTGGTTTTTGAATTTTACGAACTTTATTGTCTCCAAAATTCTCCCAAAAGATCTTTCCTATAATCATAGGAGGAAATTTTATTCCAAAGTTAAATTTTACTATTGGGAAGATCCTTTTATATTCTGAAGATGTATTGATGGGATTATTAGGATATGCAGACTTCAGGATAGATGAGACATGTTTTACACTAGTGCCATTCACCTCCCTGTGGTGGACATCCTAATATTGACAAGATTGTTATTAATGTCTTGCAATATGGTTTTATTGGTCTACATTATTTAAGGATCCCAAAAGAATTTTGATTACATGTTATTGATGTTAAAAGACATGAAATATTAATAAATAACAAGAGATACCTCAAAAAATATTTCTAGAAGTAGAGTTTTTAATGTTTAGGAAATAGACTTTATAGGGCTATATCCTCCTTCCTACAATAATATTTAAATCCTAATTGCAATGGACTATGTATCAAATTGGGTTGAGATGGTAGCTTTACCTAACAATATCTGTGTCAATGTTATGAAAGTTATGAATGTACCTTAGACTGTAATTAGTTATAATGGTGTTAACTTTTAGAATTCCTTATTCAAGGCTTTTTAAAAGAAGAACAGGTGCATTTTTTAGAATTCCACTACTTGTCATCCTAAAAAAAGTAGCCAAATTGAAGAATCTATCTTAAAGTTTAAAAGAAAATTGAAAAATGATTAATAATTCTAGAAAGGATTGGACATTAAAACTTGATGATGCTTTTTGAGCTTATTGAAAAACTTTCAAAACTCCCTTAAGGATGTCTCCTTAATAATTGGTGTTTGGAAAATTTTATCACTTTTTAGTTGAGATCAAGTATAAGACTTTTTGAGTGATAACGAAACTTAACTTTAATTTATAGTTGGCTGGTGAGAAAAGATAGTACCAATATTTGGTGTTTGGAAATTTTTATCGCTTTTTAGTTGAAATCAAGTATAAGACTTTTTGAGTGATAACAAAACTTAACTTTAATTTATAGTTGGGTGTGAGAAAAGATAGCTCCAATTTGACGAGCTTGATTACCTTTAAAGGGAATCCTTTGAAAATGGTTAAATCAACAAAGAGTGGTTTAAGGCATTCTATGATAAGAATAACCTTATAAGGGAGTCCAAATGGGATAAAAAGTTTACTTTTAAATTTTTGTTTTAAATTATTTCTAAGAAAATTGAAGTCTCGATGGTCTAAGTTATTCGTGGTGATGAAAGTGTAATCTTATGGTGCCAATAGGTAGTTGCTAAAGAACTACTTCAAGAGTGATAATGTGAAAGACATTCACACAATTTCTTTTAACGAGGAGCTCCACTTAATGATCATATTTATTTATATATATTAAATTTAACTCTTACTAGGAGGTAACCTAATTATTTAGGTATCTTTATTTGGGATTAGTAGCTTTAAAATTCTTTATCATTAATTTTAAGTATATTTTTTACATTATTTAATTTTTGTGTGTGTGTGTTTTAAATTAAAAGCAGTTTAAAATTATGACTTTAAGTATGCTTTGATGTTCTTTTATTGTTAGATCATGATACATATTGTGATTTCGTACTTCTTAGATTACAGTTACAAAGCCTCTTATTATCAAGAGAGCACCAGTTATCTTAGTTTTCCTTATTTTCTAATTTTTCATTGTTCTTATATGTTATGTACATTATGGATAATGTGCAACTCAAATGCAAAGGAGGAAATTAATTACTCATGCTTACCAATTTTTTTTATAATTAGCTTAATAAGGAATAATTCTGTGAACAATTTTTAATTTTAAAAGAAGATTGATCAAGATATTCATTACAAATCTGATTATTATGTGATTTGATTTGTTTAAGTAAATAGTTATGAGCATTAATGATTATGTGAGTTTTAATTTACTTCATTAAATTTGAAAATTAATATTTGATTTGCATGATGATACCTTTTATATAATTTGGATATACAATTAAGTTAGAAGTTAATTCTTTCTGGGCATTTTTAGTATCCCATAAAAAGAGAGATGTGTGAAGAAGTGACCATTAAATAAAATTATTTTTTTGATTTCAAATTAAGTAAAATGGTTAAGGTTAAAAAGTAGTGCTAGTAGCTATTTGAAACAGTAACCTAATTGAGTAACTGGGAGTATTTATTACATATTATTTACTTTCACATAAAAAGATTAGGTAACTTTTTAATTAAGCTTCTAATTGCTCCTATATTGATTTAAAGTTGATGTTTTACTTTTTTATCGATAAGGGCTATAAAAATATTGAAAGTTGAAGCATTTCTCTTGTGTATATTCACTTTATACATTAGTTTAAATTTTATGTTGAGTTAAAGTTTAAAAGATTGCGGAGTTGAATTGAATTGATTTATGAGTTAATGCAAGTAGTTAAATGCCTAGAAAATTGATGTACTTTGTAATTGAATCAATGATAGAGAGTCTTGATTGATTTGATTGTTTTTTTAATTTTTTTCTCTCAAAGGTGCTACCTATTTAAGTTAAGAGTGATAAA
>JANPWU010000003.1:10861499-10873381 GCA_024707465.1 Erythroxylum daphnites
AGTAATGCCAAATTTCTGACTGTTATGATGGCATTAGAGTAAAGATACATGATAAAATTTTGGTTTGATTGCTCAAGAACCCAGTAAAAATCAAGGACTCTGATTATGCTCGTGTTTACAAACTCCAAATACTCGGAGAGAATTCTTTTAGGATAATAAAAACTAAACTTTTTGATTAATAAGCAAACTTTGCATTTTGTCCAATTTTCGGAGAACTATATAGAACAGGCTTTGCTATCAAATATGCAACGGAACAATCAGCTAACAATACCACAACATTTCTGATATCTAGCATCTGAGCTAGCAATCAACTCCCAAACATTAAATATTCAACGTCGCAAGAAACCTATTCAAAGATCGCGTGAAATGGGAGTACAAATTCTCTCTAGCGTGTGGCTACTAGGTTTCCCATCAGGCCTCCACTGACCTCATAGTGCATTGCAGTAGAAAATCCTTCATCCAGTGCAAGTTGCTCTAACTGCTTGCCTGAACCAAGTGTGCATCCATCCATCACTAGATTAGAAAATGGGGCACCATCCAGTACTAAATTTCGTGCAATCACAGAATTACTTATGAGGCTCTATCCTCCAATCTTATAATAAGCATCAACTATCACATTTCTAGAAACATTAGAGCCGCTTGCATGATATAAACATGAAAGCATTGAAAGGTTACCACGTGAAATTTGACACATAACAATCCATCAATAACAGACATGGCTTCTAAGGAATCTAAACAGAAAGAATATATAAATCTATCACAAATAAAAAATTAGAAGATATAGGCACCAATGTTAAGAAGATTCTGATAAGTACCTCTTAACGCATCAAATACAGATAGACATGTATCTTTTGGGAGGTCGAGCTTCATTGGATCAAATTCTTATTTTATACGGTTACGCAAATAAGATCCACCAGATAATGTGTGGTCCCAGAAGTTATAAAGGAAAGCAAACCTGTCAAAAATTCTCTAATTGAGCTTTTCAAATATTCATACTCCTTTGCAAGGCCATAGCCAGTGGCCACAGGGACAACAACATGGTCTATCATCCATTCCTAATACCAAGTAACATGGCAAAGATTTGATTTTTCATTAGCAAACAGGTACATAGGGTTGACCTCTATCATTACTAAGATGAACTTTTGCAATTCATGAAATTACATCATGAAAATCTGTATTGTAAGCAGTTATGCCAAAGTAAACATTTATCGCCAAACGAAACAAAGAAGTTGCTCATTTATTTGAGTACCTGAAATGAAGCAACAAAAGGCCTGTTACTCTTATTGAAGTCGAGAATGGATAGTTTTGCCCCTGCAAATAGCAGGAATGAGAAGTTCTGGTTAGATTACATTTTTTTCCAGCAACTGAAGCTAAGAAGAGGAGAAAGGACCTGGTTTCAGAACTCGAAACATCTCCTCCATGGCTTTACGCTTATCCAGCACATTTCGTAGCCCATAACCCATGGTAATGGCATCAAAGTAACAATCAGAAAATGGCAACTCAGTTGCATCACCCTCAACCCACCTGTGATCATGCAAGAGAAGACTGGCTTTGTAAAGCAGGTTAAGCATTTTGCTATGACCACATGAAGATTAATTAAATGATTCTTCAGGAACAAAACCAATCTAAACCAACATGCTTTTACATGGACAACTTATCTAAACCAACATTTATATGTAAACTTAAATCTTTAACGTTTGCTCTTTCAGTCGTCATCCAAAATGACTAAGAACAAAAGACCATTGCTTATATTCCCGACTGCCTGCCATACAGCAATGCTCACTCGATGTTCTTGTAGCATGCATTCCATCTCAAGCTCTGCCGGGAAGAAGCAATAGACAGTTGCTCCCTTGAAAAATCCAAACCAGTCACCTATAAATCATTAGAAAATATCATATCAACACTACTGTAAACTCGTAGAAAATTACATAAACATATAAAAGATGTGGTTTTTTCCATTTATAGAAAGTATAAACCTTTGAAATCAACAATCACGAATTAGCAAATACATCAGCCACAATCACTATTAGCAACATACAAGTACCAGGGATTGAGCTACTAATTGGGTATCAGTATAACTAATATCGCATACGGCATACTTCAATTCACAGTACTAATACACACTGACCAACGTCTCTTTGGAACAGAAAATGGAAGAGAGACAGAGAAAATAAAAAGGAAAAGAAACCTTGCCGTTGGAGCCAACTTTCTCGGACACTAGAAATGCTATGTCCCCACTTCCACAACACACATCCAACACACAATCCCCCATTTTCGCTCTGTGCAAACATTCAACTTCTTAATCAGTGAAGAATATCTAAAAAATCAAAAGTAAAAGAACAGAAATTGGAACAAACAAGAGAACATGATTATGTAAAAAGTTAAAAGAAGGCATTACCCAGACCAAGATACAGCCATGCGTTTCCATATCCGATGCTGACCCAAGCTGAGTAAATCATTCAACTGCACTTTTTATTCGCGAAAATAAAAGGAAGTCAACAAGAAAGGGTCAGAAAGTAAAAAGCTTCTACATTTGGTGAGGAAAATGAGAAATAAATTATTAAATGTGTACGCACGTCATCGTAGACAGGAGCAATGCGGTTAAAGAGCGCCTGGCGTTCGCCGGAGCACCGAAGCGGCTTGTTAGGAAACCGCGAAATCGGAGGGCGTAGAGAAGGAAGGCAGAGCTGAAGGGAAGCCATACTGTTAGTGTGATATGAAAGTTGGGGCAGTTGGGCTGAGGACATACGGACCTGTTTCAGTTATCCACGGCTGACTGTTTTTTCTTTTCTTTTCACGTATTTTCTTGCCTTTCCTTCTAATGTTTTGTCTCTTAAAATACTGTCTATAATTTAGTTTTTTAATTTAAATTATATAATCTGTTTAGATTTTTTAATGTGAAAATGAACCAATAATTGCTTGATCTATTTCTTTCTTATTAATCTAGGTAATGTTTAGAGTAAATAAAAAAGGAGAAATTAGAAATTAGAAATTGCTTATTTGCATGGTGACATAAGGTGTACGAGAGACGAATAAAGGCGTTAATACATAGTTTTAAGAGGTTTTAACTGTAAACTTGCAAGAGAGAATAAAAGTGGCTGTTGATGAAATGGAACATTCTATATCAGCAGTTACATCTCTTCAAGAACTATAACACAAGCAAATAATATTAAGTAACAAGAACAACCATAGTCTATAGCTTAAGACCTGGTTTATTCTAGTGAATCCCCACCACCCTTAGCTTTGTTCTGTTAGCTTCCATTGACATTATTAAAACCCACAAGCACAAATCGTTACTCATGAAACAAGAGCGCCGTATCCAACTAGTAAGATTAGGTTACTTGTCCAAACTACATAGGCATTTCATTGTTTGTTGAAGAATTGGGAATGTACAAGAAGATTGCATATTACACTTAAACTTTCCCCTTTCTTGACTATCTTGAAGTTTTCGATGCCAGTACAGTTTCTAGCAGAAGATACGCGACTTCAACCCTCCAAAGCAATTATCTATGAGGCATATTGGAGAATGTACATTATACTCTCATACATCTGTAAAGAATTGCCCAGAGAGGCTACCCATCACCGCAAATTGCATGTCCTCCGAGGGTTTCCAGTGGCGCTTCCTTTGATTTATGAACCAATTGTTGATTTGCTTCTGATCCAATCCCGTTGACTCCGCCAATGCTATCTTATCAGCTTCCTGGAAGATAAGAAGACAGGAAAAAGAAACAACTTTGTCCTCACATAGTATAAGTATGGTGTCAATCTGATGCCGTTTCAGCATTCAAAGTAGAATCTGTAGATAAAGGGTATCATAGTTTGAGATGGAATGTAAGTAATCCCAGTTCTGTTTTAAAATATACGCCAAAATGGATCTGTGAGTCCCGTGACAAGAAAACAGTTTGGTGATTAGGTTCCTAATGCACCGGTAGATTCAATGAATATACAGATTGTCACAGAAAGTCTAACCAAGAAACATGCTTCGCCTAACCCAAGCCCCAACCCTCCCCATCAAATAACATATTATACATGGTGATATCTTATGTAGGCGACTAATTAAGAAATGTGAGTCCACAGTAAACCAAGTAATCCTAACAGTTCAAGAGTAGTGGTGAAGCTAGATTCGGTGCCTGGTCCCTAGGCACAAAATGTAGAAAGAAATGGGGGTACGTACAGTTGGATATGGCCATTTATAGTGAACATTCCACCATTCGAGAAGGGTTTGCCTAGCATCCTTTGGTAGCTTTCCCTTCTTCTTTTTCTTTGAGAACTCTAGTTTCAGCTTACTAATATGACTTCCAAACTTCTGCAGAAGCTTGTCTTTGAGATCTCGGTCTTCTGCATTTTGTTGACCTTCACGTGCTTCAGCTTCACCCCCACTCACTTCTTCATCCGATGACATCGCACCTTCATCTGGTGACATGACATCACACAAGTAATTAGACTGTTTCTTGAACTTTATGTCGTACTACAAACATTAGCAAACAAGCACAACATTAAAGTCTATAGCTGTATCAGAAAAAAGTAACATCTGGATATATGAGGAAAAAACAACAAAAGATTGAACCTCTATTGCCGTATCAGAAAAAAGAAAATATGGTAGCTAAAGAAAAGTACATGTTTTTCAGTCGTACTGAATGTGTTTTTGGATTAGTACCAGCACCTGTGGATAAAGTTAGGATCAACAGCGGCATGACTTGGAATTCATTTACATCCTTGCAACATCAGAAAACTTTAAAATTTTCGCAGATCATAATTGATCATTACAACGAAAACCGACGCTGCCTTATAAACCTATGTTTCAAGATCACTTTAAAATCACTTCTTAAATCAAAATCACCCATAATCGGCACTAAATAACCATGTTATTTTAGAGGACATCGATTCAAGAATATTTTAAGCCATTTCAGCCAATGATTATAACATGCCATTTCAGCCAATGAGACCATCTCCCCAAATACTACGTATGGTATATTGAAAGGATCAAAGCATTGATATTGGAGCAAGGAAGCCATACAAATGATGTGACTCGCTCTTAATCTGTAACCATTTGCTTTAACTATCCGCCAAGAACAGAGCTTAGGATCTTCTTTAACCCAAATACTACCTACAACATCCGCATCGAGTAACCCGGTTGCCAACCCAATAATTCAAAAAAGTGATGCAAGAATCCACAATAGTAACACGACAGTTGAGTTCGGATGATCACATAAGATGCAGCTGAATATTAAAGCCGCCACTCCTATCCGTTGAACAAGAACTCCAAAAGAAGTTTAATCGACGCCTGAATTCAGTAATTACGCTTAAGTAAATCCAATGACGGAACAAAGAAAAAGGAGAAAAGGAGAAAAGCTCGGGTTAAAACCAAGAGAGATGAACCCACTAATAGTCTGACAAAAAATTAGACCGAGGCCTGAGTGACCGACATAGAAAAGGAGTGCACACCTCACGGACAATGGCTGTGTTTGGTTATGTCGTTTGTCAGACACAAGTACCTCAGTGGAAAAGATGGCGTGCATGTACAGAAAGAGAGAGAGAGTTGCATGAAAAAGATTTAAATGAAAATGTTAAATAAATGATTAAGATTAGAATTTAGAACGTCATAGAAGGCCACTCGCCATCCTGTAGAAGACAGTCCACAGTCCCCACCAAATCTATTAACTCATCTCCTTAACACGAGATAACTTATTTTAAGTCCACTGTGGCACGTAGGCCATGATATACTCACTTTGTACCACTCCACTCCACTCCACTCCCCACTCCACTCCGATACTAGTCTCAAGCAGCTCGAATTGACAGAAATAACCCCAACACACATGCCCAATTATCTGTCATTCAAGAATACAGAAATCTATCCATCCTTGTCTGCAACATCTCAGCTCTCTCCTCCCCACGCAATACAAGTTAACGGAACCAAGAGTTCGAGGACATCGATTCAAGAATATTTTCACAAAGAACATTAACTTCCGATGGCAACAGACCAAGTGGAGACAAGAACTGAACAATGGAAGATAAGAAATTTTCGACGGAACCAAATCGACGAGCTTTTACGAGAAGTGGGTCAAAGAAAGAAGATAATGTCCACCATAGATTAACAGGACCCGCAGCAACTCCACGATCAGATTTAAGGGACTCAAGACACGTGTGATGCACTATCAACAAAAGCACGAAGACCCACCAACTTCACAAAGAAACAAACAAATGCCCTTGGACATGACAGCCACTAAGCAGTTAGCAGTATCAGCTCCAGTCCTCAGTGTCTAGGGAAAGACTAGAAGAGATGGAATTGAATGATCATCATTCATCAGTGCAAACTCACTCACCCATTCTCTCTCTCCCCGCATAAAGCTGGTGGACTCAGCGAAATCTGCGGAAGTCCCATGTGGAACTCCGACCACCCGCTCTACCCGGGCAAAAAGCACCATTAAAGTCTCCATTAGACTCGCCCACATTTATCACCAACAACCCCACAATCCATAACCTTATGTCATGTATTACGCAGAACAAATGCAAGTCTCTCTCTCTTCCATTAATAAACCAAAACACCCAACACACCAATCAAAGCTGGTATTCATATAAACGAATACAAGAACGAAATTTCCATGTTCAAAGATAATAAGATCACGGAGCCCCAAGTAATTTTTCGGTACATTTAACCCATCTAAATGTTTCTCAGATATATACAATCTTGCAGCCAACTTAGAACAGCACATACACCTTGTCAATGGGTCAAAAACATGAGAAAAATAACACGTCGTCAGACGTACTAATCATTGCCTTCCTAAGCACTCAAGTCTAAAGATTCAATCTTTTGAGTGCAACTTGAATATTCTCATCGGTTTTGATACGTGCTTTGTCCATAGACCGTTGACTAAAATACTCATATGTTCCGAAAGAACGATGCTATGCAACTTGGCATGGCTGCTAAGTAAAGTACGTTAAAATGCGAGCTAGGAAGACGAAGCAATTCGGCTTATGTTTCGTTTGATATGGTCAACTGATAAAAGCGGACAAGAAAAGACTCGTAAAACTACACACCAAAGGCAAGCATGCATTATATCAGATATCATAGTACAAACATAGCTTGGTTAAACATGCAGCAAATGTCTAAATATATGCTCAAGCTAAGTAATGACAACAGATGAACTGCCTTCCAAAAGTAGTAAACCAGAAAACCGCAACCAAGAGCATATATGCTATTGGATTACCATGCTGGCATGTCCAAAGAATCTTGCCTTTTCCCTTTTTTTTTTGGCAAGTTATTAAATGACCTAGTTGTACAAAAGAAGATCAAGAAGAATCCTCTCAGCAGAAGACATAATAAAGAAACACAAGGCTTGTTAGCAAAGACGATAATATCACTCAAACGGTAGCTGCACTTCCAAAAAAACAAAGATGGAACTTGCCAACCAATAACAACGTGATCAAAACTAACTTTACCACACACAAATGTTTGTGAGGTTGTATTAATGTAACTACATTACTTGCCAACCAATAACAACGTGATCAAAAACTAACTTTACCACACACAAATGTTTATGAAGTTGTATTAATGTAACTACATTATCTTTTACAACTATAAGTAACTATCAAAGATTGAGATTCCATTCCTGCAATGCAAATGCCGAAGACACTGTTGTGTTTTCAGTTTAAAGGTATTTAAATTAGATAACGGAAGTGGTATGGGCAATAGCGAAATGCAATTTGTTAAGCTCTACTACTTTTTGCCAACACAGAAACGACCACTTTGATTATACAGCCTTTAAAGGGATGAGGGAGACTCAGTAGACTAAATAAGTGGACTTCCAGGTAATAGTACGGTAGAGATGTACTTCATCGAGAACCCTGTAATCCACCTTTTCTAATACTATACTCCTCCAATTGAAGTATCTAACTATGAACATAAATGCTGATCCCAGTGATATTTTTCTATATCCTAACTTTTAAGAAGATGCAGCCATTACGATTTACAGGCAATAGCACTTCAAAGACAGAAACCAGTCAGCACTCAGCCAATTCCCAAGGTTCTCTTTTTACATCCCATCATACAGAGGCATGGCTCACACGCTATTGGACCATACAATTTACAAAAGCACCAGAATTAGGCATAATTACCATTCATTACTAGGCAGTTAGAACCAGGCAAGCTCTTTTTTTTTGGAAAGTAGGTCCCATGCATGCAAATAACTAAGTTGTGTCAGTAAATGTGTTTATTCTATACTTAACGATGTCTGAAATTTCAGCAATGATTTAAGCTAAGTATCTATAAAATAAAATTATGCATTTCACATGGAGATTAAGATTAAAATTAGAACAAGGCTAGGAGGTAGAAATATGGTCGAAGGATGTAAATCTACATAAGATATTGTTAACCGACACATGTCATTCAGAAAAATTTAACACAATAAATAATTCTCTCATATAAGAACAGGAAGTAGAAAAAGTATAACTTATGACACTTCTTCTCGAACATTATCTTTTAAAGGGATTGAGCCCGAGCCATTCTGAAGGAATATAATCAGAATAAATGAAACTTGAAACTAAGGTTTGTTTACAATTATTTCAAATAAGAAAAGAAGGGGGCTCTAAAAATGCAACATACACTCCAGACTGTCCATCAACCATGCAACCAACGTACTATTAATCATATGTCTATAAGGAAATGGCAGGAACTCCTATGATTAGAATGGTTAATTTACTTCAAAGTACAAGTATTATCTTCACTAAAATAAAGCTTTCATAAGTCATCACTTTTTAATGTAACACAACATATAGCTCTAATTACCATATCTTTTCATTCTTTCATAATCGGACAGAATTGCAATGGCAAGCGCAAGTAAGACTTTAATTTATCAGCAAGTGTACATCTTCAACATCTTATTACAAATAAGCAGCTTTCACCAATATGAACGATCAATAGCTTCAGTGTAGTTAGTGGTTTATAGAAGTTTTATTTCAAAACAATCGGACGTGTCTGGAAAAGTAAAATACGACTTCAACTGGTTGTGTAAAGCCAAGAGTGACTTCACATGTTTCCTACGAGTCAGTTTCAATCTACACATATTATAACAGTACTTGAAAAGACGAATCAAAATGCCAAATAAGGAAAAAGATCACCATTACTAGCAAAGAGCAAAAATATAATTTGATATCCCTAAAAAGTTGATCATTGGAAAGTCCACCGGATTTAACTGTACACAACTTACCAAACCACAAATTACTAAACCATCTAACTGAACTCTGATGAAACGTCAAATTCAGAATCTTTGGAACAATAAGTTTGGATTTTCAAGCTCACCCTTTCTGACGCATACAAAAGGAAAATTCACATCAAAGTAACTTGAGCAAAAACATACAAGTAAATGAGTTGATCTTCCATCTTTATCAAAAAATGAAGCGAAAAAGCTCCATAACCGTGAGAAATGCCATCGCAGCAGATCCCGTGACTTTTTTTGACACACCCGTTCTCTTTCATATATATATAATAACAATGGAGAGATGTACTAGTTCCAAGCAAACATTTACAAACTAAGCAATTTTCAGCTTATTCTCCCAAGGAACCGAAATCAGCGAAATGAAAGACGTTGGCGGAACTAAAAACTAGGTAACAAGAATCTCTTCCCGGATCTAGGGTTTTTATTAGTCAGTTTGGTTATTTTTGCCCTATATCAATCTTTGGTTGTTATTTGATCATCGTTAACTCTTTCATCATTTAGAAATTTGTTGTCGGAATTAAAAAGAAGGGATCAAAAGCAGCAAATAGCGGGTTAGGACTGGGAAGGAAACAAAGAAACATGCGAATAATAGCCTGTCAGTCTTGAGATGATAACGTTTGGGTTATAGGGTATTTCTGTTTCCTAACAACCACTAAGCATGTGGCATGCTTAATGCAGTCACAGCGAGGACAAAACCATATGTATGTGCGCAAAAGTCAAGTAATGTGAACAAAAAGAAAAAACAAACATGAACATATTTTTAATAGATCATTCATGCTAGAGTAAGAGAGAGAAGAGAAAAAGACTGACCAGAGAGGGTTCTGATCGAGGCACCTGTGCAAAGATTGCGTAGCTGCATTTCGATCTCGTTCAAGAAGGTGGTGGCTTCGCCGAAAGGTCTCTCGAGATCAGATTTGTACTTCACCAACACGTCGCAGTAGGTTTTCTACACGAAAGACAACGGATGTTTTTTTGGGATCAGAAGACTACAAGGAAGAGAAAAATCCAAATACACGCTCTCCTTTAATTACCATGAACTCGTCGAGCTCTGGATCGGCTCCGAAGCACGAGGATGCAGCTTCTCGCTTGAACAGGTCATTTCCTTGCCTGATTTCATCCAGCAAACACGCTATTTCCGGTGGCGCTCCAACCTTCATGAAAAAACGAAACGATGAGAGAAAAATCTTCTAGGTTAATAAACAATAACTTAAAAGTCGAATTGGGAAAAAAGAAAAGAAATAACTAACTACAGCTAAGAAGCCAAACGTGAATTTCACGAAAATTTTCTCTTCGTAAAAGCAATAAACAAGCAATCTAAAGTTATTAGCGACGCGAAACGTTCCTACACCACTCTGGCGGTATCGTCAAAGCAAAGACGCAGTTCGTTGAAAAACGTTTTTCTTTCTGAAGACAAATCCAAGGGAAAATAGAAAATCACGCTGTTGGAAGAAGAAAATTAAGAGCAAATACTTGTGATAGTGTAATATGTTTATGAAGATGCAAGCAAATGATGGTCAAGAGCCATTAGAGAGTAGTTCAATTTCGGTTCCGTCCTTTAAGCTTCTGTTTACTTGACCGCCAAACAGCTTGTACAGTAACACCGAAATAATTATGTCAAGTTTATGAGGTCAAACACAACACACGAGAACCATACAACGCGAAGCTTTGCTTTCCACTCCTTGCCTTCTTTAGCACAACCGAAGAGAGTCAGAGAGAGATATAGATAATTACATATACAGTAGAGAGGTTTCTTAAGGCAGTTTTCACCTTCTGGCAATCGATATACGCGTCGAGCAAACGAGGATAGCAAGGATGCGAAGCAATTTTAGCTTTGATCAACGAAGAGGACACATCTTCTGGAATCTCCGGCGGCGTGATATCAGAAGGCTCTCCCGCCTCGGAAATCAGGTCGACGTCGGATCCGAAGATCGGAAACCGATGATCCGAGGGCGAGAAGAAGCACGGATATTCGGACGGCAGAATCAGGCTCTGAGGCGACATCAAAGGTTTGTCGGAGAAATCTGCCGACGAGTGTAGGCCGCCAAACAGCCCATCCATAAATGGAGCTTCTCAAACAAATGATTGGTGAGATTATGATTATGATCAGAGAGAAACAAAAACAAAACAAAGGCTGAATAATCTTTTTGTTCGATTTTCTCTTTCTCGTGATTTGCTCTCTTCTTTTCAGTTGGGTTTGAATTTGCTGGAATTCGAGAAGCGGAGAGGCAGTGCTAGTGCTAGTGCGACTGCGAGTGCTCTTGGAGAGTGTGATTTTTTTGGTTTACGAACAAAAGACAGCGAGGAAAAAAGAGTTGCAGTTTTTATTGCCTCTTTTTCAATTTAATTAATTACACTACACCTACAGTGATGAACATATATATATATATATATATAATTGGAATATATATATTTTCCAATTAGAATAGCAATTCAATTCTTAATTATTGCATGGCTTTTTTACTAATAACAAATTCATGCATGAAAACACTAAATCTTATGCAATTCTGGATTTTCCTAATAATTCTCAACTTTTTCTCTTTAATTACATATATATTTATACTTTAGCATTTGCTCATTTCATTATTTTTGTTTTCGTACACCCTAATTTCAAACCTGTAATGTAGACAGCATCAAAACAACACCTTCTTGGCCAAATACACCCAAGTG
>JANPWU010000003.1:11124211-11138156 GCA_024707465.1 Erythroxylum daphnites
TTGCCAGGAGAGGCAAGTATTTGAGGCATGGCAGAGCTAACTCAGCTTCTCTGTACAAGAAAAAAGGCAAGAGTCATCGTAGCAGCCACTACAATAACCATCATAAAGGGTCAAAAACAAACCCTCCATTACCACCTCCACCTAAGAAAGCTCCATTGCCGCCTTCACCTAAGAAAGCTCCTTTACCGCCTTCACCTGAGAAAGCTCCATTGCCGCCTTCACCCAAGAAAGCTCCATTACCGCCTTCATCTCCAAAGCCGCCAAAAGAAGCCAGGCCTCGAAGCCCTCCACAACAAGGGTCTGCAACATTTAATGTACTAGATTTTGGTGCCAAGGGAGATGGCAAGATTGATGATACGAAGGTTACTCTCAATCCTTATTTTTACTGGCTGAATGACATGGAAGTGGTTTCAGTAAGACACAAAAGGTAGTAGAATGCATGAAGCATATAATGTATAGTTTGGAATTTGCAACTGAAGTGAGCAGATTCAAAAGTCTGCAAATAAGGGAGTTTTCTTTCAGTTGCAAGTTCTTTTGTGCACATTGAATTCCACCTTTTCTTCTTTTCGGTGGGTGTCCACAAATTTTTTTTTTCTAGGAACTCATAAACAAAGACCATAATGCAGATGTTTAGTTAGTTCGTAGCTGCATACTCTATCTTGTTCATAGGTCACTATTTTTCTTTTCATTTGCCTTAAAAAGCATGAAATCACTAACAACTTATATAGCACACTTATGCTGCTAGATCATAGCTCTTCAGTTTGATCAGCTATTTTAAGGGGCGTCCAGGTTGAACTCAAGATGCATATGAATGCCAGCACTTTAATCCCATGAGTAGGAAAACAATATAATATGTTTCTCCACTGTTTAGGAAGAACAAAAGTAAACAGCACGAACAGAATCAGAGAGAAACAAAAGAACAACAGAGCCACCTAGGTGGGGACCAGTCCAAAAGAATGGATTCTCGTTATGGCAGTTATGTCACGATTGCAGAAATAATTGCATACAGTTTTACTCTGACCAATTCCGTGATTATAATTATTCTTACCTAGCCTAGTAGTAGTAATGTTGGGGTGATGTGGAAATGCAGGCATTCCAAGCTGCGTGGGGCTCAGCTTGTAAAGTTGAGGCGTCAATGATGCTAGTTCCAGCAGGATATGTTTTCCTAGTGGGACCCGTTTCTTTCTCTGGTCCCTACTGCAAACCGAATATAGTGTTTCAGGTAATTAATTGTACAAATTTGCATAATTATCTGGTTATAAGAAGAATTGAGGCTAATCAGTTTAACCTTTACCAGCTGGATGGCACAATTATTGCTCCCACGAATGCCAATGCTTGGGGGAGGGGGCTTCTACAGTGGCTTGAATTCACAAAGCTTGTAGGAATCTCAATCCAGGGAAATGGCACCATTGACGGTAGCGGCTCCATATGGTGGCAAGACGAACCCTTCGGTGATCCTGGGGATGATGAAACTGCATTCGCTGTCCCTCTAAACAGCACAGTAGCAGAACACCCTGTAATTAACTCCAACATGTAATTCATTTCACTGTTATCACTTTCTGTGTTATCTGCAGCTGATCATTCTTCTTTCTGTACTATGTGGTGGTAGATAAGAAGTGAACTCAGCCAGAAAATGCCAAGTATCAAACCAACCGTATGGACCACTCGTGCAACTCTCTATTTCTATCATCATATTTCACCTTGATGCTGTCCAAAAACATGATTGAGGTGTTTTCTTTTCACAGGCACTACGCTTTTATGGAAGTTTCAACCCAATAGTCACTGGTATAAGAATTCAAAACAGTCCTCAGTGCCACCTCAAGTTCGACAATTGCATCGGAGTGGTGGTACATGATATAAGCATCTCATCTCCTGGGGACAGTCCTAACACAGACGGAATCCACCTACAGAATTCCAAAGATGTTCTGATACACAGCAGTGATCTTGCTTGCGGTAATTATAAGTAATATCTTCTATGAAATTGTTAATTTAGATAGCTTTGGTCACAAACTGAGTGGGCGAAGCTTGTCCACTCATGTAAATGCACATGGAAAGGGGCAAACAGTTTAGATACATTCCAGAGGTTCCGATAAAAACATGCCAATCTTATCTGTAAATTTTTAGCTCAATGTTCAACGGCCACTAATTATTTGACACGGGCCCCATGGATTAGAAGAATACAATCTTTTGTTTGCATTTCACATGGTGTTCTTGTGTCTTCATCAGCTATTGTAGTTTCTGCTTCCATTCCCTGTCTACTTCCCTGCACGGCAGTCTTGACAATTTTTAGCATAACATATAAAAATGTAGTTGGAAGTGCTAAGAAGTTTATACGACTGAGGAATCACAAGAAATTAAACCTAGACACTAGTGCAGTCTTGTAGAAAAAAGAAGCTCCGGTCATTGAAATAGTTCGTGGCGACCACAAGCATGTACTGAGGAAAGAGATGCTTACGCTTGAGTGTTTTTGTTTTTTGCAGGAGACGACTGTGTTTCTATACAAACTGGATGCACAAATGTGTATGTACATAATGTGAACTGTGGGCCAGGACATGGAATCAGCATAGGAAGTCTAGGAAGGGATAATACCAAAGCCTGTGTCTCAAACATCACTGTCCGAGATGTGACCATGCACAACACAATGACAGGTGTTAGAATTAAGACATGGCAGGTATGCGTACTGAAAATCCCACAAACATTCAACAATTTCAGATGATCTAATTAACAGACTTGCTGGAGATTAGTTTTTTGTGGTCTCAGGGATTTGATTATAGTTCTTCCATTAGCACAGGTAGATGCATGTACGTAATCTAAAAAATTTTAAAAGTGCAGGGTGGATCAGGATCAGTGCAAGGAGTGCTGTTCTCCAACATTCAAGTTTCAGAAGTCCAACTACCTATCGTGATCGATCAATACTATTGCGACAAAAGCAGCTGCAGAAACCAAACATCAGCCGTGGCTTTATCAGGAATCAACTACGAAAGAATAAGAGGAACATACACGGTAAAGCCAGTACATTTCGCCTGCAGTGACGCCTTACCATGTATCGACATTCGTCTAACCACCATACAACTCAAACCCCTGCAAGAACGCTATCACTTGTACAGCCCCTTTTGCTGGCAGACCTTTGGAGAGCTGAACACTCCTACAGTGCCCCCGCTTGACTGTTTACAAGTTGGCAAGCCATTAAACAACCGCCCTTTATCAGATCACAACCTATGTTGAGAGAGTCTTTCACTTGCTTACAGGATGTTTGATGATTGTGAGAGTACACAGTTAGAGGTAGTTGTAGTATGGTCAGGCATTGTATAGAATTTGCGCTGTTATGTATTCCTGGTTTGCAAGAATACAAGAAAAGTGCATGTGCTTGAATCCTGGTGGTGGAAATAACGAAATAAACCTACAAATTGTCGATACATTCAAGTTTCAACCAGAACTAGAATATTCAATTGTAAAATTTAAAATAAAATATTTAATTAAAATTTAACAAATACTAATAAAATATAAATTGAGATTAATTTTACAGTTTATCTAATTAATTTATCTTTTTTTAGTGAATTCAAATTCATATCGTGTACTTATAAAAAAGAAAATTTGAAAAAAAAATTAAATGTAAAAAATTGAAAATTTGAGATAAAAATTAAAATTAATAGGAGTATTATAATTTTTTTATTATTTTTATTTAGAAAATACTTCCTTGATCCAAGACTACTTTCCTTCCAAGCCAAACTTAAGAACACGCATCAATTTTATAGTTCTAAATTTCTAAACCACTTTACACGGTAACTCCAGGAATCTGCAGCTTACAAATGCTATTCGAAAGCTTCCAATCCACCAAAACCTGCTGTTTATGGCCCGTGAAGCACCGAGCGACTTGTTGATGCCCTAAGAGAAGATGAGCTCGAGCAATGAGTTTCGATTCTTCTTGTCTTGCGACATCAATCTTCCAGTTACGTTTCGCGTCGACCGGCTTGAAGGATCGTTGTCCTCCTCCAAATCTCCCAATTTAGGTCTGGACAAGTTCGATTTTCGACTGTAACTAGTATTGTATTGGGTTGGTTGGTGCATTGAATTTCATTGATCTCTAAAGTTCGTATCCTTTAGCATTTTAGACGTACTTTTTCTAGGTTTTGGCTGAGTTTTTCGCTGAACTTTTGCTTGTTTGGTGATTAATTGTTCAATTTTATGTTTTTCTAATTTTTTCAGAAATTGATTCTACGAACGATGAGGGAAGTGCTGAGTTATTTGTTGAGTGTGCGTTGTACATTGATGGCGCTCCATTTGGGCTTCCTGTGAGAACAAGGTTTTGATATTCTTTGTTTAGTGTTAAAATTCTGGCAACACTGTTATAAGTTTCTTGTATTCTGACTTTTGATTTAAAAATTTTCACTAAAAATTATAGAGTTTATATGCAAGAATGAGCCCGTAATCTAATGACTTGAGTTTTGAGTTAGAGATATAGGTTTTCTTTTTATATGAACAACTCTAAAATAGAGATTTACTAAAATTTTGACATGTTACTAGACCCTTTTGTGGATAAGAAATCTTGAATTCAAATTGAGTCATCCTCATTTATGATGAATTTATATTACGTTCTGTTTGTTGGTAAATTTATGATACAATGTGTTTTCCCATTCTTGTATGTGAGGAGAGCGTGTTAAACAAAAATATAGTTCATTTATTGATGTCACCTATCAATTTAAGCTTTTGGGTTGAATGGTTTTTCAACATAGTATTAGAGTCAATCCTAGTCCAATGATGGGCCTTATCACATATGTCCAGTCTTGTGGACACTCGTAGATGTTAAGTCTGTGGGCACGCACAAGTATCTAGTCCTACAAATTTTGCATACCAAATATCCATTCCTGGGTGTGAGGGGGGTGATGTTAAGTGTTAAAATACTGACATTGATTAAAAGCAAGAAAATTGGAAAAAGTTTATATACAAGAATAAGCCCATAACCTAATACTTTACTTCGAGTTGTGATGTAGGTTCTTTTGTATATGAACAAGCCCAACTTTGAAATGAAGATTTATTAAAAAAAAATGCAATATAATTGATCTTTGTGTTTACATTTTTCTAGTGAATAAAGTTTATGCGTTTTTTATTGGTTTCAGGCTCGAATCAGGTGGACCATCGTACTATTGGAATGAGCTCATTACTTTGACTACTAAGCATAGGGACTTAACTGCACATTCACAGCTTGCCTTTACAGTAAGTGACGACTGGAGAAGTGTTGTTTTGTGTTTAGCTGCTACCGACAGTGTATTAAAGCTACATCTGTTTCATACTAAACTATAGGTTAGCGTGTCTCCAATTTTCTGTTTTTTCAGTCTCCACGTTGTCCTACTTTTTAATATAGAATTAGAAAAAGAAATTACAATTTATTTATAATATGCATGCGTCCACTAGATTTTATTGGTGTGCAACCAAGGTTTATAACTGTGCTTAGTATTGATCTATTTGAAAATTTAGGTTTGGGATGTTTCTCGTGGCAAGGATCAAGGACTCATTGGTGGTGCTACCATACTTCTCTTCAATAACAAGTTGCAACTGAAAACAGGCAAACAAAAGCTTAGGCTTTGGATTGGGAAGGAAGCTGATGGATCAATTCCAACAACCACTCCTGGAAAGGTCTTCAATTATTCTTTTGTGTGGAATGTACATCTGTGTAGCTTTTTCTATTATCTCTTAGCTGCACATTGTGAATTTAGGTCCCCAGGCATGAGCGAGGGGAGTTGGAACGACTGGAAAAGCTTGTAAACAAGTATGAGAGGGGGCAGATTCAATGTGTTGATTGGCTTGATCGGCTCTCATTCAAAGCTATTGAGAAAATTAAGGAATGTGAAAGTAGTAAAAACGGAAGTTCTCATTTGTACTTGGTTGTTGATTTTTGCAGCTTTGAACATCGAGTTGTTTTTCAGGTAGTAGTCCAATACTTCATTCATCAGATAACTTTCTAACTATTCATTCATCAGATAACTGTCCAACTAAACTTTCATTTGTAGTTGCTGTATTGCCACAACTTTTTGAAGCTTCTGAAATGATCAATTTTAAATCATCAGTGTAGTCTCTTTATTTACCTTTCTGTTCTCCTCGGTTTAGTAATATATGAACCATAGGAACTCCTTAACGACCCCACTCTTTACATTTTGTGCTGAATCCTTAAGAATCATGGTTATTCTACTTTTTTTTATATCAAACTAATTTACATGGTTATCATTTTTACGTAATTTGAAGGAGTCAGGTGCAAAGTTCTTACCATCCCCAACAGATTTGAAAAGTGAACTGGTTATTGTGTGGGACTCAAAATAATTTACATGGTTGTTATTTTTACATAATTTGAAGGAGTCAGGTGCAAATTTCTTGTTACCATCCCCAATAGCTTCAACAAATGAACTTGTGATTGTGTGGGACCCAGAAGTTGGAAAGATAAATCCTTCAGAGCACAAGCAACTAAAGCTGGCCCGGAGTTTAACACGTGGTATTATTGACAGAGATCTGAAGCCAAGCAATAATGAGCGAAAGTAAGTGCAAAAATCTCCTGATTGAATGTGCACTTAATTTATTTTTTAAATCTGTTTAAGTTCTCTCCTGGTCATTACATTGACTTTCATCGAATCTCTTATCCATATGCCTACAAGTTTTGAATGCAGAATTTAGATAAGACAATTGAAATTGTTCAAAAGATTTCTTGTATGCAATATTCTTGCTGGATCTATCTTCTCTGACAGTTACATTATAGAGGATTAATCTTATCCTTTTCAACATTGCTTCTGCTTGCTTGTTTAGAGTTTTATTTACATGAACTGTCAGTGTGTCATCTTGTGTGCTTCTTGTTTGTAAGGTCGATACAGAGAATTCTAAAATACCCACCAACAAGGACTTTGAGTGGAGATGAGAGACAGCTTCTGTGGAAATTTCGATTCTCACTGATGTCCGAAAAGAGGGCTCTCACAAAGTTTCTAAGATGTGTTGAATGGAGTGATGTTCAGGTCAGTAGGTATTGTCATTTTATCCTCTGTAGTTAATGTCTGGACCAACTAATTGACATCCTGCTTTTATCTTAGATTCTTACAAATATGTGCATGAAGTTTTGAATCTCCATAAAATTCCAATAGTCCTGCTTTAGAAAGTTTTGTGCTAATAATTGGTGAATTAGTAGCTAATCTTATAAGTTCTGCTTGATTGTATCAGCATCATTGGACCTTAATCATGTGGAAATGTCTTTTGCTCATGCCATTTTCATTCTTATGTTCTCTACTGGTCTGTCATCTGTATCTTTGTATGGAACAACATATAAATCATCTTTAAAGATCGTTGTGCTGGTGAATCTGCAGGAAGCAAGACAGGCATTAGAATTGATGAATAAGTGGGAAATGATTGATGTTTCTGATGCATTGGAGCTTCTATCACCTCTTTTTGAAAGTGAAGAGGTATGTATATTAATATTTGTTGCAGTCTCAATTTTCTGTTTATTAGCTGTTGTTTAGTCTTCAAGTTTATGTTATGAGCTGGTTCTGTACGATAAAAAACAGATTATGGCCTCCAGACATTTTATGCACCCGTTCATTTGTAAAAACTGGAATGAATTGAATGTAAAGGTATCATATGCTGATGTGAAGGCCCAAGTCATCCTTAATATCGGATGAGAAATTGTAATGGAAAAAGGCACAGATGCTGTGGAAATGACTATAGACTTAATAATTTCTCATTTGGACAGGTTCGTGCATATGCTGTTAGTGTTCTTGAAAGAGCAGATGATGAAGAGCTTGAGTGTTATCTACTTCAATTGGTTCAGGCTCTTCGTTTTGAACGTTCAGATAAATCTCGGCTTTCTCAATTCCTTGTTCAACGATGTATGCGGTGTCCTTTGCATCTGTGCATGATATGCATATGCATGGCATTATGAGCTTAGTTTGTTTACTGCACTGAGTCTGTTGCTTATGTTTGGCAGCCTTAAACAATATTGAGTTGGCTAGCTTCCTACGTTGGTATGTGACAGTGGAACTTTATGATCCTGCTTATGCCAAACGTTTTTATTGTACCTACGAGATCCTTGAAGAGAGTATGATGAAGGTGTGATTTACTTTTCTGATCACTGATGAGAATGTCATCTCCTTATGCCCTATAAAACCTGCAGCTTATGGGAATTCTTTTCAGATGGGAATCTATATGCTTCAGACATTCCTTGCTATACAAAGTCACCATTGCTACTTGTTCCTTTTCAGATAACGTACATATTATAGATCACAATATATGGAAACAATAAACTATTGGGTGTTAAAAGTTTGAATTGTGATGATGCATATTCCTCTGGTGTAAAAGATAAGTATGATCGTGATATAGTCACAATTGAACAAGAGGTCTATGTGCTGGTAACATTAAAAGTATTATAGGGATCAGTTAGAAACTGAGGAAGTCAGATTTTACTGTGAGGCTTTGGATATAATCTTTTTGCAGTCATCGACCTAGATTTGGTATAAGTATGATGTGTAGTTTACTATCATATTGGTGGGGACTATTTTCTTACTTTTAGATATGCATTGCATTCTCAAATAATCCAGGCTTAAATGCACTGCATTTGACACTTGATATGTATATTTTTCTTATTAATTTATTACGATTATCATGTACCCAGAAGAAAATCTTGAATGGAGAACAAACAGATTAATTAGAAAACTAATGTCTTGGTTTTCAGAACAAGCATTTTAAGTTTCCATATCACTACTATTGTAGTTTTGCTGATCGCTTAGATTTAATTTTGTAAATATATTTGCTTACGTACTTCAATATTAGATATGTTCACTTTGACAGTTGGCAGCTGGTCCAGATCGGGAAGACGATGGCTATAAGTCATGGCAGAGTTTGGTGCGTCAGACAGAGTTGACGGCCCAGTTGTGTTCGATAATGAGAGATGTAAGAAATGTTCGAGGCAATACTCAAAAGAAGATTGAAAAGCTTAGGCAACTTCTTTCTGGTCTTCTTAGTGAACTGACCTATTTTGAAGAGGTAGAGTTAAGCTTTGTGGGACTCTTATTAAGAGTTTTTACTTTATGGTGGAACATAAATGATTGCACAAGTTTTTGTTTTGCATTTAACGAGTTACCCACTATGTTTCCAGCCAATAAGATCACCTTTGACCCCAGGTGTCCTCATCACTGGTATTGTGCCTTCAGAGTCATCAATTTTCAAAAGTGCGCTACATCCCTTGCGTCTGACTTTTAGAACACAAAGTGGTGGGACTTGCAAGATCATATTTAAGAAGGGTGATGATATTCGCCAAGACCAACTGGTAAATGCTTAACTTTTGCATCTCTCTCTCTCTCGCTCTCTCTCTCTCTCTCTCTCTCTCACACACACACACACACAATGGTTAACTTTAGCCGTAGAATTGGTAAATTGCTGAGAGGGATGTTAGAAGAAGTTGATTATCTTGTTGGTTTACAATTCTTTAGGTTGTTCAAATGGTATCTCTAATGGATCGACTACTTAAGCTGGAAAATCTGGATCTGCACCTAACTCCATACAAGGTGCTTGCTACTGGACAAGATGAAGGCATGCTTGAATTCATACCATCGCGATCTTTGGCTCAGGTAGTTTTGGTTTTTGTCAGTGATTTATTTAATTGGAATATTCTTTTCCCAAGTGCTTTGTACTTTTCAAATTTATCATTATTAAGGCATCTTAGCAAAAATAGATTTCTGGTATATAGAATGTTACCATGGGTTTCTAAGGTGGTTTCTTGAAAATCCAGATTCTCTCTGAGCATCGTAGCATTACAAGTTATCTACAGAAGTTTCACCCTGATGAACACGGCCCATTTGGGATAACAGCTACATGTCTCGAAACGTTTATAAAGAGCTGTGCTGGCTATTCTGTCATAACGTATATACTGGGCATTGGGGACAGGTAATTATTGGGTAGTAGTCTACTTAGTTCAGAGATGTATCTTCATAAGTGAATCTCCATATTGATCATTTCTCTTCATATTGAAGGTTCATAAAGAGAAAGTAAGGGGAGGCAGCATGCTTGTTTCTTAAAATGTATAGCCATTTCAAAAAGCATCTGTTGATGAGTTTTGGTGCCTGAGTTCTTTATTAGTTATGCATGAAGCAGAATTTAGGAATGAATGGAATAAATTTTTTATCATATTGTGATGGTGGCGCGAGGGTATCTTGTCAGATTGAGTAAACTTTCATTGAAGTTGACTGCACAATCAACAATCACATTTGCTGGGGGGTACCTATGATGTACAGATTTTTAAATTGCATTTACTCAATAGTGTGGTTCTCTTTGTTGGTAGTATTCAGAAGCTTCTTAAAGTGATATCTTTTGCTCTGCATTGAATACTTGAACCTTTGATTCCAAAATTGTTTCTTATTATGTCAAAATTAACTGCAGGCACCTTGACAATCTGTTACTTCGGGATGATGGTCGTCTTTTCCATGTTGATTTTGGATTTATTCTTGGCCGAGATCCCAAACCGTTTCCACCTCCAATGAAGCTTTGCAAAGAAATGGTTGAGGCCATGGGTGGTGCCGAAAGGTGATTCTCTTCTTCTTCATTACTCATGAAAATGATTGAGGAAGCTTAAGGACCTTAATTTGTAATGGTGCAATCCTTAAATTACTTTTTCCCATCCTGCAGTCAATATTATACCAGGTTCAAATCCTATTGTTGTGAAGCATATAACATTCTCCGAAAGTCCAGTAACTTGATTTTAAATCTTTTCCACCTGATGGCGGGTTCAAACATCCCTGATATAGCTTCTGATCCTGAAAAAGGAATTCTCAAGGTAAATTCTTCTATGTTTGTATTCTAATAATAGAAGTTTTGTTTTATTTGTCTTGTGATTCAAAACCTTTCATGCTAACAGCTTCAAGAGAAGTTTAGGCTGGACTTGGATGATGAGGCCAGCATACACTTTTTCCAGGATCTTATTAATGAGAGTGTGAGTGCATTGTTCCCTCAAATGGTTGAGACCATTCATCGCTGGGCTCAATATTGGCGCTAATTCGCTGAGATAATTAGGTGTTTTCTATGCCTCTGTAAATTGCCAGGTGATCTAGTTTCTTGACCCCTGTGCAACGCTGAATTTCTAAATGTTGTTATTCTGTTACTTTGTGTTATCTTTTCCTTGAAAGCAGGACATTTGTTAGCTACTTTATTGCTTATGGCCATTGCAGACGCAGGCTGACTTCACAGGCCTAAAATTGCAGCTCTTAGTGTTCATTCCCTTTTATTGATGCAAGTAACGGCAAAGGAGTTCAATTGTTTGGTTCTTGAACGTGTTGCTCTATGTCAGGGTAAATGAACTTTTGATTATTTTATTTAACACTGTTCTGTCAATTTTCTACCGAAGTCAAAATGATCCAGAATAGTCATGTTTGAGTGGTGGTTCTGGTCAATTTCTCCTGTTGCCTCTGCTGAGGCAATTGAAATAGATTGGTAACCTTTCCTTATCTTTCTGTGCTTGGCAACGTGCACATGTCTGCTGCTTCCCATTTCTTCTGTCGCCTTTTTGATCTTTTTAGTCACGGTATTCCTGGAGATGTTTTGGGGCACAGTTGGATGGTGGTTGTCTTACATGCTATGCCTAAAATTCTACTGTCGGCTATCTCACACTTCCAAATGAATCTCTGAATGTTTATTTTTTTCTAATGCTACTTGTATCCTTTTCTCTAGTTGCAGATCGGAAGCCATTGTTGAATCTTTTAAAGGGAGTAAATTTTCCAGTTGAAGGGAGGAAGAAACTGAAGCTTGTGAATAATGTAAATACCCCTTTTAGTCTCGTGAATGTAAATGTCGATAAATTGACATAGTAATCCCATAACAGATAACTAGTAAATTGTTAGAAGCACACTAAATTTGTATTGTAGGTTCGCAGTTAAATAGGACTGAGAGAATAGTAATAAACATACAGATTTTACGTGAAAAATCTCCAAATTATGATAAAAACTACGGGCAAGGATAGAAGACTTTTACTAATGAGAAAAATTGGAGAATTATGAGGAAAAATTAGACTAAAAAGCACAGAATTTTTTTTCTCTCTCTTTTCTCTCTCACCACTCTCTTTTGCTCTGCTTGCTGTGTTAGTGCTTGCTTCATCTCCTGCCTATTTATAGGCAAGAGATATGGGAGATAGCTAATTAAGTAGCCTGCTATTCTCTTTCATTAGTCAACTATGGAGGCTTCAACATTGGTAGGTACTGAAAACGGTGCCTACCATGCCTACCATTTTTGACAATTCTCCCACTTGAAGATTTGATTGATAATCAAGCATATCTTCACACTATTCTTTCTACCTTGCCGCTTCATGTTGCTTACGTCTTTGTCAGGTCACACGAGGATTGACACCACATAAACTTGTCACTATTGATTGCTTTTGTCATAAATCTGCTAGGTTATTCCTTGTATGAATTTTCTGCATGTACATCGTTCCTTCTTCTACTTTCTCACGAACGAAGTGATATTAAACTCGGATGTGTTTTGTTTTTGAATGAAATGCTGGATTCTTTGCAAGATGCAAAGCACTCTGACTGTCACAATATAGAGTAATATTCTCTCGTTTATTCCCAAGTTCTTCCAACATCTTCAGCCACACTGCTTCTTTACTAGCTTGTGTAGCTGTTATTCTGCTTTTGTTGTTGACATAGCCATAATTGACTGCAGTTTTGAAATCCAGCTTACAGCTCCTTTAGCTAGTGTAAAACATATCCTGTAGTAGATTTACTTTTATCAAGATCACCTGCATAATCAGTATCAACATATCCTTTGACAGTAAAATCCGATCCTCCATAACATGATGCAACATTTGAGGTTCCTTTGATATATCTAAGAATCCTCTTAACAGTATTCAAATGCTCTCGACAAGGATTCGCCATATATCTACAAACTACTCCCACTGTATGTGAAATGTCTGGTCTTGTACAAATTATAGCAAACATTAGGCTCTCCATTGCTGATGCATACGGTATTCGAGACATCTCCATCCTTTCTTCTTTATTGCTAGGATTCATACCTGAGGATAACTTGAAATTAACAAAAAGAGGGTGTAAATTGACTTACAATCTTGCATGTTGAATCGCCACAAAATCTTCTTCAAATAATTCTTCTAAGATTTCAAATTTTTCTATTATTTCTGTCTCGATGAATTTGCATCCTTAGAATCTTGTTTGCTGATCCCAAGTCTTTCATTTCAAATTCTCTAGTCAATTGCGCCTTCAATTCTTTGATACGATCATTAGTAGGGTCTGCTACTAACATGTTGTCTACATACAACAGCAAGACTATAAAATCATCTTTCTCAAACCTCTTGAAGTATGCACAAGGATTTGCATTCAGTTTGCTGTATCCAAGGCTCATGATGAAGGAATCAAATATTTTATATTAACACCTCGGTGCCTGCTTTAAATCATATAGATATTTCTTCAATCTGCAAATCAAGTTCCCTTTCCCTTTTTCTTCAAAACCTTCTGGTTGGAGCATATAAATTTCTTCTTCAAGATCTCCATGAAAAAATGCAGTTTTCACATCAAACTGCTCAAGATACAAGTCTATATAGCACACATTGCCAGAACTACTCAAATTGTAGTGAGTCGAACTATAGGAAAAAAATATTTCGTTGAAATCAATGTTTTCTTTCTGAGCATATCCTTTTAATATCAATCTAGCACAATATCGCTCTACTTAATTATCACCACTCCAGTTAATCTTGTAAACCTATTTATTGCCAATAGGTTTTCTTCTTTGCAGTAGTGATACAAACTCCCATGTCTTATTCTTATGCAGAGCTTCAATTTCTTCCTATATCGCTGCCATTCACTAAGATGCATCAGAACTATTCATTGCTTCTTGAAGAGTTGATGTGAAGATATGATTGATTATCAATTAAATCTTCAAGTGGGAGAATTGTCAACAATGATAGGTATGGTAGTCACTG
>JANPWU010000003.1:11183346-11194013 GCA_024707465.1 Erythroxylum daphnites
TGTTTTGAGCATGAAATGAATATGTGCTTTGTTTGGGTAAGAGAGGAACGTTTCGTTAGTCACGTGCACGTCGACGTCTAGCCTTACCCCGGCTGCCCGTTTGGGCCACGAGATTATGAGAAATCGGACTCGTTTTGTTCACGATTTAAACTTCGGTTTATCCATTTTGTTCCACGGAGCTCTCGAGCCATTGTTTGTGCATTGCATCTTTTAATTGATGGTTAAATGGATATGCTAAGTGATGTGATGATATTTTTGATTATAGTTTTTGAGTTTGAATTGCGAATTTGACTGAGAATTTGAAAACAGAGCATTTTATGAAATTATCATGATTTTTATATGACAAATGAACATTTCAACAGTTTTGCTTATGGAATTTGAAAATATGTAACTTAGATTTCAATTTGAACTTTACAAATGGTTTTGCTTGTTTCGGTTATAAACTTGTTACCCACGAGCTATAAGCTCACCCCCTTCATTCCCATCCACAGATGATGAGAAGAAGATCGAGTGAAAGAAAATGAAGGTTTTTGTTTGTATGTGTTCATCTTGTATTGTTTTTAAGTTAAATTGTTGTTGAGAATTTTGGGATTGTTGTATCTTGTATATTCGGATTTTGGATATTGAGGTTGTTTTATGCCTTGGAAATGCCATTAATATTTTGTAAGCATTTATTTCATGATGTAAATGAGTTATGGATTTGTGTATAGAATTGAGATGTGAATGTGTTGGGTAATGAAGTATTATGATGATATGAATGTGTTTGATTATGTTGGGATTTCGGACAGAAGGTCTGATGACTGTGATGGTTGATGTGAATTATTGAAGTGCTTTTTGGTGTATGAATTGATGGTATTTAGATAAGTGTGGGATTTTATGGCAAAAGAGAAATAAGATCTTTTTTTTTAATGATGAGATAAGAGATATGATAGCATTTGAAGAAATAAATGGATTGAGGAATTAGAATTGATGAATTTCGAATGGGGCATTGAATTGTTTTGAATGATATTGAAAAAAAAAATTATACTGATTTGGATTGGTTTAGATCAGGATCGTCTTATAGTTTTCCAACGTGTTTGTTTGTTTTCTTCTAAAGTATGCGTTTTAGGATGTCAGAGTTAAGAGTTCGTTCTTAAGCATTTTGTTTCCTTTGATTCCGAACCTTTCTATTTCTTTGGCTTATGATCCAAAGTTGAGCTTTTCGATTCCTTCGCTTTTTGATCCGATTTGATTTTCTTCAGATTTCGCTCACTTTGACTTTTGCTTTTGATTTCCGCCTGTTCATTCGTTTTGCCGTTTGGCCCATTTTCGCTTTGTAAATCTGTTCCTTCGATTCTTCGTCCGTTCTTTTGTTATTCGACTCTGCTTTTATTTTTCGATTTTTGCTTCCGAGGTTGGGTTCCGGAAACGGATCCCAACATAGGTGGTATCAGAGCAAGAGTATAGTTAAGTTATGATTCGTTTTTGAAGAGTTGGGCTCCGAAAACGGGATCCAACAAGAGGCATGTCAAAAATAAGTATAAGAGATTGAAGGACAAATATCAGACAGCCTTTGACATGTTAAATTGCAGTGGGTTTGGTTGGAATGAAAACAACCAATGGGTTGAGGTTGACAACAAGTAAGTGCTGGATAAATGGATGAGGGTAATTTTTTGTTAATTGTTGATTGTTTATAGAAGTATCCGAATAATAATATGTTTGTCATGCTGACATTTTCTGATGTTTATTCCAGAGACACCTTAACAAGTACTACACTATTGGAAAGTCTTTCCCGCTTTACCTAAGACTTGAATTTATCTTTGGGAAGGACAGAGCCACCGGTGGAAGGGCTTAAGATGCTGCAGATGTTGTTGCTCAGCTTGACGCAGATGAAATCGAAGGTGAAGCACTAGCTGGTCCACCAGCCTCTGCTGCCCCATCTGATCCAGCAGGCCTATCGGCCACTCCTGCCCCAACTATTTCAACCCATGTAGTTGGTTCTGTCGCATCTTCCAGCAAAACTGACGGAAACCAACAAAACAAAGGGAAAAGGAAGATGAGGGATAGTGAAATGTTAGAAAGCCTTGTAGCCTCATTTGCTCGTGCCATTGACACTAGTCAAGAGAATGCTAGGGTAATTGCAGATGCCATTGTAGGAATGCAAGGAGCTAAGCTAGGTCTTAGCTTGGAAATTTGGGTTTCTTTATTGACGAAGTTGTCAGGACTACAAAGATCTTCGCTAAGAATGCTCAATATGGGAATCTTTTATGGGGTTTAACTTCAGCACAAAAACAGGTTTATGTTAAGAGTCTGTTAGATGATGAAATATGACTTGATGTATGATTTCTTAACTTGCATGGTTATGAAAAAGGGATTGTGATGTTGAATGAGGATATGATGAACTGTTGACTTTGTTTGTACAATTGTCCATTAATGATGAATGGTTGGTTTACTAACTTCTTAATGTTTGTCATTTATGTACGTGCATGAATGATGATAATATGATTCATTTTCAGGTATTTAACTATGGGCAGATACAACTTCTATGTGGTCTTTGTTGGACGTCAAGTAGGTATTTTTACAAATTGGAATGACGTCAAATTGGCAACTGAGGGGTTTCCTAATGCTAAATTCAATGGTTATCGGACATTGGATGAAGCACAGACTGCTTATGTCATGGTCCTATATAGGCGGACTCGTCGCAATGAAGACATTGTTCCTACCGCCAATGAACCCTCATCAATGCCGAATCAATTTGCACTTCCAACAAATGAACAAGTCAATGAAGTTGCAACTTTGCAGACAAAAATGGCATGGAGTCAAGCATTTTTACTCATTGCCATTGGAGTCATTTTGGGAATTATTGTCAAGGTCATTATTAATAAGGCTTTAATGTATCTTTAACCAATTATGTAATTAATTTCATGAATGCTTAGATGTTTTATTTCAATGTATGTTGAACATATTATGTAATTAATTCTATGAATGTTTAGATGTTTTATTTGAATGTATGTTGAACCTATTATGTAATTAATTCTATAAATGCTTAGATGTTTTTATTAAATTTTTATGTACTGAAATTTCTAATTCGTAGGATTTTTTTTGATTCAATAACTTGATATATGTAAGTTTTTAATATCTCATTTTATTAATGAAATATTTAAGTTTCTCATTTTATTTCTTATCCAATGTTTAATTTAATTTAATTTAATTATTATTATTAATTTAATTATTATTATTATTATTATAAATTTTGTATTTATTATTATTATTATTATTATTATTATTATTATTATTAATTTTGTATTTATTATTGTTATTATCAATATTATTGTTATTGTTATTATAAATTTTGTATTATTATTATTATTATAAATTTTGTATTTATTATTATTATTATTCGATATTAATTTTTAATTGTTATTATTATTATTTTTTAACTTTTTTACTAATACAAATCATTTATAACAAAATTATCAATGAATTACATATTTCTAATCATATTAAAGAGCAGGGATATTTTCGTCATTGATACAATTTTTATGTTCTGTCTACTGCAATCAAACACATTTCTATCTTCCAAACGGAGACAGTTTTTTCTGTTCTATCCATCACAACCAAACACCTCACTGTCTTCAATTTTTGTTATGTTCCGTCTCCAAATTTTTGTTCCGTTCCGTCTCCGCATACAGGAGACAACAACCATACGCAGCGTATTTGACCAAGTTCAACTGTATGGAGGATTATCGGTCAGTGCTTGAGGGTGGTCCTTGGATGGTGGCTGATCACATACTTGTTGTGATGAAGTGGAGACCTAATTTTGACCCATTTGCGACTTTCATTAATAGAGCTACTGTGTGGTTCGAATACCTCATTTACCCATGGAATATTATGATAGCCTTATTCTTATTCGGATTGGCAACAAGCTTGGCACGACAATGTAGGTTGATGAGAGTACAGAGGCAAGTACTCGGGCAAAGTACGCAAGAATTAGTGTGGAGGTTGACTTGCACAAGCTTTTGATCTCTAAATTTCGACTGAAGAGAAGAATCTGGAAAGTTGAATATGAAGGCTTACATTTAGTGTGTTTTGGCTGTGGCACGTACGGTCACTGAAGAGAATCTTGTCCTACTGCTCAGCAAGTTACGAATGCCTAGGGAAATAATGAGGCACAAGACACAGCTCCCGTGGAGGCACCACTGCCTCTGGCGGTTTCTGTTATTCGGCCGGAGATTTTTGAAAGCTACGGGTCCTGGATGTTAGTTCAGAAGTCTAAATGCGGACATAACCGTACTCCTACAAACCTAGGCAATCCAGCACTCGGGGTGGAAAAGATTATGATAGGGATAAGATAGTGGATTCTGCCGAAAAGATAGGCCATAATGAGAAAGGTGAGGCGATCTCGCGATCTCGCGATCTCGCTTTAATATCTTGGAGGATTATGGATCAGCTTTGGATCACCAAATTCCTGCCGGTGATACTTCGTCTCGAGATAAGGTCTTGATTCAACAAAGTTCTCGCCAAGGTTTGCGAGGTGGCAGATACCACAATGTCTATCCAAGGCCCAGTTGGAGTAAATGACAAGCCCATCTCCTTGTCCATCTTGATGGCTCCAAAAATTTCTCCTAACGCATCAATATCCTCTTCTGAAAATTTGACTAGACATCACGAACAATTGGCCTCATCTTTAGTTCCCTGCATGTAACCCATGCAACTTGATGACGGGATTCAGGAACTGGATACTAACGTTCCTACATATCCCCCTACTACTCAACCTCTAGCTCCCCGTCATTTGTTAACTCCACCAATACATCCTCCTGATCCCCTGATCCGGAAGATGATGAGAGAAGGGTTGGAGTTTTATGTTCATCTCAAGTTGGTGAGTTGGAGATGTTCATTGTGCCTGAAACACCAACTTGCCTAGAAGATAGCAGGGATGAGAATGGTGCAGATGGCGATATGGCCATTGATTATAGTAATCACCACGTGAATTAGCGTGGTTCTTTTCCTCACTTTTTTCCAATGCTTAAGTTTCTTTATTGGAATTGTCAAGGAGCCGCTACAATTGAGTTCAGAGATGTGTTGAAGGACTTAATCCGTATCCATAAGGTAGATGCAGTGGTCATTGCAGAACCTAAAATAAGTGGTTCTCATAGAGCATGAGTAACACGTCAGCTGGGTTTTTCTAATGTGCATCGTGTGGATGCTCAAGGTTTTTCCAGAGGTTTATGGCTTTTATGGAAGGAATTCTTAAGATTTGGTTACAATAGTCGACAGTGGGAGTGACTTTATCCATCTTAAAATCTCCCGTGGAGACAATTCTATATGGTATTGTACTTTTGTGTACGTCAACCCTACTTCTACTATTAAGACCGATCTGTTCAAGTTTTAATCTAAACTAGCGGCTACGATTTCTAGTCCTTGGCTGCTTACCGGTGATTTTTACTGAGATGTTGGGTCCTGAGAAAAAAATTGGAGGAGCGCCATTTGACTTTCAAAGGTGTGCACGCTTTCAACAGTGGGTTTCTGCTTGTAAACTAGTGGATCCTGGTTTCAGTGGGGCAAAATATACTTGGAGAGGTCATGAAAGTCAAAGTTATAGTAGAGTTTTTGAAAGGTCAGACCGGGGTTTTGGCAATCTAGATTGGTTTTCAGTATTTCCCTCGACCACTGTCAGACATTTACCTCAAGTTCGGTCAGATCATCACCCCATTCTTGTCTGTATTGATCAACAACAGAGGCAACCAGATAGAGGGAAGCCATTTTGTTTTGAGCTAGCCTATACTACCCACCCTGATTATCCTCAGCTTATTTTGACTAACTGGGATACATATAAATTTTTACCCAACATGCTTTTATGATGGAAAGATTTATTAAAGGAATGAAATACATAAGTATTTGGCAATATTTTTTGAAGGAAAAATAGATTACTAGCCCGGCTTGACAGAGTCCAACGTGCTCTTATGGTTCGGTATAATAAATTCTCAATAAATCTAGAGGGAAAGGTTCAGGCAGAATATCGTCCTATTTCACAACAGGAAGATTGCATTGGTTCCAAAAGTCGAGGGTGGACTGGATTTGTATGGGAGACCAAAATACTAGGTTTTTCCATGCTTCTACCATGATTAGAAGGAAGCAAAATCGAATTAAGGCTCTGTGGGATTCTAATGGCAATTGGATTTTTGAGCCTGCTGATTTATGGATGCTAGTTGTGGAGTTTTATAAATCTTTATATTTGGAAGAGGTGGTGGATTGCCCCTAATTCCCTATCAGAGGTTGTTTTCAAAATGTTCCTCAAGTTGCTTAGAATTCTATGTTCATGGAGGTGACGGAAAATGAAGTTACCCGAGCTCTCTATCAAATGGGTGCCCATAAATTCCTGGCCCTGATGGATTTCATGCACACTTCTACCAATCCCAATGGAGCCTGGTGAAAAATAGTGTGGTCAATCTGGTGAAGACTGTGTTCGAGGATCCTTCTCTTATCCAAGGTATTAATGACACCTTCATTATATTAATCCTGAAAGTTGACAGCCCGGAGCAAGTTACACAATTTCGGCCTATAGGATTATGTAACGTGAGCTACAAGTTAGTCACAAAGATCATTGTAAAGCGTCTTAAAGCGGCCCTTCCAACACTCATTAGTCCATTTCAAAGTAGTTTTGTACTAGAGCGGCAGATTTTAGACAATATTGTGGTGACACAAGAGATTGTCCATTCCATGGGTAGATTGCGGGGTAAGAGGGGCTTAATGGCTATTAAAGTGGATTTGAAAAAGGCATACGACCGACTTAGTTGGAGCTTTATTCGGGATACTCTTCACGATGCTGGTTTCCCTTTGTCACTGGTAAGTTTAATCATGAGTTGTGTTCAAACTGCTCAGATGCGGGTTTTATGGAATAGTCGGCCTTCTTAGGAGTTTCATCCCAGTCAAGGCATCAGAAAAGGTGACCCCCTATCAGCTTACCTCTTTGTCTTATGTCTGGAATGGTTATCTCAACTAACTGAGGCACGGGCGAGAGCTGGTCGTTGGAGATCTTTTCAGGTTAATAAGGCCGGCCCTTTGGTCTCTTACCTCTGTTTTGCAGACGATATGGTACTCTTTTCTGAAGCTTCAGAGAGCCAAATGCGGGAAATTCTAGATTGTTTTGATCTTTCCTATGATGTTTCAGGTCAACGTATCAGTACTACCAAAATGAAAGTTTACTTTTCTCCTAATGTTCACCATAATGTTTGTGGTAATATCTCTAGATTATCAGGCTTCGCTCAAACGATGGACCTTGGCAAGTATCTAGGGGCCCCTTTACTTCATAAAAGGGTAACGAAAACTGCCTATTCCTATATTTTGCAAAAGGTTCAATCTCGCCTTTCAGGATGGCGAGCAGAAGGCTCATCTATGGCTAGGAGATTGACATTATGCCATTCGGTTTTGGGTGCACTTCCCCTCCACACAATGCAGACAAAAAAAGTCTCTAAAGGACTGCTTTCGGAGATTAATAGCTACTGCAAAAAGTTTCTTTGGGGTACAATTGGAGAGAGGCGTCGAATGCATTTAGTCTCTTGGAACCAGGTGTGCTGCTTTAAAATCTCTGGGGGTCTTAGGTTAAAAAACTTGGAGGCTATGAATATCGCCATTCATATGAAGCTTGGTTGGTCAATCATCACGGAGCCTGTAAAGCTTTGTAACCAGGTTCTTTGTGCAAAATATAAGTTGGATAGGGATTTTCAAACGGGTTTGGTTGCTAAACCAGATTCGTCCCTGCTTTGGCATAGTATTTACGCTAATTTTCCTAAGTTGATGGCAGGTGTTGCATGGTCGGTGGGTAATGGACAACAGGTTAGATTTTGGTATGATAATTGGGTGCATGGAGTTGTTGGCAACTTACTCTCTCATACTATTCTTGCGGTCCCTGAGGATCAGTTGGAGAAGAAAGTGTGTGAAAATGTAGACTTACATGGGGGCTGGTTCTAGGGAGCTTTCAGCATGTTTCTTCCTCAAGATATGATTTTATGAATTGCTACAACTTTCCTGCCCCACATCACTCAAGAGGCAGATCGCCTGTGTTGGTCATTGGAGCCTAGTGGTTGTTTCTCAACGCGTTCAACCTATCGTCTTCTTCAATAGCATAAGTGGTCGAATAGGACCAGGACTTGGAAGTTGATTTGGGATTGGAATGGCCCTCTACGCATTCAGACACACTTATGGTCTGGAACATTCTTGTTGATGTCAGTAGGCGGCAACAATTTTACTGCAATGATTTTAATTCTTAGTTTGTGAGTAATCTGTCCAATGATTATGGGATACAAAGTGATAGCTCTTGGCCTCTGCTATTTGGTGTTGTACTATAGAAGCTCTAGGAATAGCAAAATGAGCGATGCTTTGATCTCGGCTCGTCCAAAGTTCATGACATAGAGGAAATTCACTCTTTTGTTCAGGAAGTAATTTTGGCTCAAAGTCTGCAATGCGATATCTCTACTACTCATACATACCAGGGGAGAAAAGCACTTGAGATCAGCTGGCAGAAACCTCGAGAGGGATGGGTTAGCCTGAGACTGATGGATCCTCCAAGGGTAATCCAGGCCCGGCAGCAACTGGTGGGCTGATTAGGGATGTTAGCGGTCATTGGTTAGTGGGCTTTAGTGCAAATTTGGGGTTTTGCACGTATTGGTAGGCTAAGTTATGGGCAGTCTATTATAGGTTGACTCTCGCCTGGTTACATGGTTATTTTAGGGTGGATATGTCTATAAATTCCGCCTTGGTAGTATCCATTAGTTCTAGTGAACAGAGTCAGGTGGTTAATACTATGGTTTCAGTTATCAAAGACTTGATTTCCAGGAATTGGGAGGTGCAGGTGCACCATGTCTATCAAGAAGGGAATCGTTGTGCGGATTGATTAGCTAATTATAACTATAGATTACTGTTAGGAGTTCACTAGTTTCACGAAATTGTCAAGGGACTTTCTCCTTTGCTGTTTGCAGACTCAGTTGGGGTTTTCCTGCCTCGTGTAACTCATCTGTAGTTTTTCTTCATTGGGCTTAGGCCTCGTTACTTACCCAAAAAAAGATTAAATATTACGAAAAACATAAAAAGTTGCTCAAAATTTTTTGGCATTCCTAATATATAGGTGATTATAATGCATTGTTAGGCATTAATATCAATTTATAGATGTAAATTATTTGGTTAAAAATTAAAGATATGTTGAAGAAATTTAATTATAATTTATATATATTATAATATATTTAAATTGGGTTGCACTCAAAGAATAGTTGAAGAGGATAAAAAGTTAATCTAAAGAAGTTAGAATTGATTGTAAAGTTTGATAGATTTAAGGTCAAATATGAGATATTTGATTAATAAGGCCAATATTAATTATTGAATCATATTGAGACTAAATTGATATTTAAAAATAATTAATTTTAATTTAATTAAAATTAATTTTTAAAATATTCAAAATCATATTATATGTAAGTGTAGGCTCAACCAAAGTTACGAATACTATAATAAAGTTGATATCAATTTTAAATCTAGTATCATATAGTAGTATTGGTCAATATCGAATATTATTTTAGATCATTTTAAAATTATAAAATAGTCTATCAATTTTATGTAATTAAAATTTAGCCCTCTATTATAAAATTTATACTTTTAAATATAACTTTTAAAATTTTCTTTTGGGTACAAGACATAGGCCTTTTATGTGGTTTAAGTAATCTTAACAAACTGCCTAATTTTAAAATTTTCAAAGAAACCCCTCGCGAAAATTTAATTTTCTAGAAAAAAACACGCTCTTTTAGAACTTTTTTAAAATAGAAAACACACATTTGATGAACATCACATGTCCATCAATAAAATATTGTTGACATGGTAACCAAACTTAACTCTTAAATTTAATCAAAATTAATAATATATTATAGTTGTCTTATTATATTTTTTTAAGTTAGGTTTAATTAGTACAAATCGGGATTAAGAATTGAGTTGGATAGTCACAACAATATTATTTGATTGGTCAATGTATGATATTCATATGACCCGTGTTTCATAGTTATTTTTAAAAAAACTAAGAGAAAGAATTTTTTTTTAAGTTGAAAACTTTAAGGTTTTTTCGAAAATTTTGAAGATTAGAGATTTTTTTAGAAGTTAAAGCGCAGGAAAGTCTCATGACTTTTACCCAATTCTTTTGAGGACCTTTAACATAACAACTTGAATAATTATATAACATCAATAGTTCATAATTGTCACAAGCTTATTTAGTTATAAATTTTCTCCTAAAATCTTGACTTACCATAGCTTACTACAATCCCTCCACTATTCTTCACTTACATGGACAAGTAAAAATGAAAATAGAGAAACCGAAAAATTTATATAAATAAGAAGACAAGAGTACTATAGATAGGCTTAAAGAAGGACATCCATTAAACTTCTTTAAAACTCCTCTCTTCCTGACTAAAAGTTTTTTTGTTTTCATTAGTTCAAAAGTTGGACCTCATTTTGATTTAATTTAATGCCAAAAAGAGGATGGAGAAACCTCACTAGATACCATCCAGCTCCACTATAAACTTGTTGCCGCCACCACACTAGCATCACTTTCTTATGCAGTTATAGTGGTAAGATTGTTGGAATTATGTATGTCCCACATGTTCCCCGAATACCGTAATTGATGGCTTGATTCATGGCTTGATTCATGGCCA
>JANPWU010000003.1:11670991-11681527 GCA_024707465.1 Erythroxylum daphnites
GTGGTGAATGAAGATTTTATATCCCAAATAATTGAGAATCTTGAGAACGCATTCTCACCTTTAATTAACTCTCCTACTGACAAAAAATCCAAAAATGCTACAATGAAATGACATAGTTTGCACAAACGAATCTCATAATTGAAGCCCAACTTAGCCTCTACAATTGAAGCAATCAAGATACTAATATAAAAAGTTGACCAACTTAGCCTCTACAGTTGAAGCAATCAAGATACTAATATAGAAAGTTGACAAACTTTATGGCACTCTAATACAGAAACTAAGTAAAATTCTCCTACTTTAGAAAAGCATATCTTTAAAGGACTCATATAGCATCCTGCTGGAAAATGCAATCACCTTCTAGTTGCTTTTTATGTAGACAAAAGTATGCCATTCCTTATAAGAGGGAGGATGTTTTTGTGGCACCTCTACGCATTAATCTTAGAAGTGGTTGATAGGCAGTTAGGCCCCAAGTTCTGAGTCGGCAAGGATTTGGTGTGGAAGATGAAGGTAATAGATCACAATACGGTTTAGGGGGTAACATTATAGTTGTAAATTGCAATCCTACTATTGCCCCTCTACAAATGAGATTAAAAGTTGATATGAAAACTGCCAGAGAAGCTGTTCAAGAATTGTACATGCCTAGTTTGAGATAGCTTAGCCTTCCAGAATTCTATAAACCTTATTTGAAGCATATTGACAGCAAGAATCCTTATCCCTGTGGCTATAAAATTCCTTAATTCAATTTATTTTCTCGTGAAGATGGTCAATTAACCATTGACACCATTTAGTGTGCATAATTGGCCAATTATGAAATAATATTAAGCTCAGGTTATTCCAAAATTCGTTAATAGGCATAGCTTTCTCCGGATATATTTTATTGCCTAGGAATTTTATCCTTTCCTTGTCTTAAATGGAAAGTTTGTTTCATTCTTAGTTTTTTCGTACTGAACTCGAAGTTAGTATAGTTGAGTTGTCTCAAGTTACTTAGAAAAGTGGTAAGAATGTCAACATGTTGATTACACAATTCAAGAAGATGAGAAGTCAATGTCGGATTTCATTACTAGAGACAAAATATATGAAGTTAGCTCGAAAAGGAGAGAATATTAAATTACATAAAAAAAATTCCAAGTTATATAATTTCACTATTTCTATGAATTGGCATAAAAGGAGTCTGAATACAAAAAACTCCTTAAGGAAGAAGGCCATCAAAAGAAGAATTTAGTAGGAACTTCTGTTATAGAGACAAATTTTTATGATTTGACAATGGCTGAAGTCAACATACGTGGAAACTATGTTTGCCTCTCTCTAGAGCATAAATTTGTTAAAGTCAAAAGGAAAATGTAGGCTTCATCTAGCCAAGTTAAATACACCTTTGACACCTCCAAAATAGAGATCTTTGATTTTTTCGCTGCAAAAAAAAATTTCATTACCTTACCGCCAGAGCATAGAATTCACACAGGGGAAGAAATCAGAGGCAGAGGTTGCTGTAAATATCATAATATATGGAGTCACCTGACAAATTTATGTTAGGAGTTTAAAAATATTGTCTAAGACTAAATCAATAAAGGAATTATGTTGTTCACAAAAGCTGACCAAACCATACTGATAAATGAAGATCCATTCCCACTAGTTGCAACTATTAATGTCAACTAAGTTTGATCTACACCTATTGTTAAATGTCAAAAAGAAGCTAAAGATTATGGAAGATTGTTTACCATCATCATCGAATTTAGCTATGAGTATTTTTGCTCCTAACTATAATTTAAATGCTAATGTTAGGACTGTAAATTAGCAGATTCCCAAAATTCAATATGGAGTAGAAATTTTAGGACAAAATCATTGCACAAAGTTCACCCAAGTCCTTAGATAAAGATATTCTCGAATCCCAAGTTTCCAACTTAGATAACCTCAGTTTATAGTAACAGTATGGGTGTCGCCTGTTGAGAAATAGAGGTAGGATCCAATCCTACGCATAATGGAATAATTAGGAAAGTTTTTTGTATTTAATTTCTCCAAAGTCAATATCTCTTTAAACTCTAAAAAATGATTAACACATAAATCATAATAAAGTATGAATCTTAATTCGTCCCTTATTCCAAAGCTTGATCCTTTGATTGTCGTATCCCTTAAACTTTTTCTAGATCAGTCCATCTCAACCATCATAGCCACACAAGTGTTTAACCTCTAACGGTATCCACAAAATGTGTTGAGCGAACTTTGCAACTATTTCAGAAAGGGTTAGGCAAAAAGTATTAGCTCCTTTAAAGCTTAAACCTATTTATAGTAAGTTTTGGAAATTATAGTAATTTAATTGAAATTAAATTCTAATTTTAATTAAACTTTAATTAGAATTATATATAATTCTAATTAAATATTAGTTATGCCCAAATAAGATCTAATATTTCATGTTGATCCTTATTTAGTACATATCTCATATTTATTCATAAAGTTTCTCAAACTTTACAATCAAGTATAACTTGATTAAAATAGATTTTCTCTATTCAACCTGTTCTTTATATATGACTCATTAGGTTTATAAATATGCTTATAACGGATATAAATTATAACCCTAAATCATATTTAGTATTAGATAAATTAAACTCCTTTAATTTATCTTTAATTCTCTAATTAAACAATTTATATCTATAGATTAAGATTGACATCTAGCAGTGCATTATGACTATCCAAATATTTAAGAATATCAAACTGATTTTGACTAACCTTTTCGTTCATAATTTTTTTGTATAACTCAATGATTTCATCATACATTGTTTCAATTAGAAATATATCATAAAATTAATGTCTACTCTATTTTTAGTCCAATCGTGTTAATTCTGAAGTAAATCACTTGTTAATATAGAATTCACGTACAATATACAAAATGCACTAGAAGAGGGAGTTGAATTGCATATTCTTTTCGTGAATACAAAAACCTTTGATATTTCTTGAAAAGAACTTTTTTCAAACTATTAAATGAATACCAACAATGTTATACAGAAATAGGTACGTGTTTAAATCGCAAATAACTTCTATATACTAGAACAAGAGAAATTAAAGTGAAAGGTTAGAAGATAGACACTGCGATTTTATACTGGTTCACCCCAAACCTTGGGTTACGTCCAGTCCTCAGAGTTCGTTTGAGATTTCACTATACTTCTTCAAATTTACAAGTATTCTTTTCTCCCTTTCAAAGCCTCTTCAGGTCCCTTACACAAAGTATTTTGTTCGCTGTCTTAGCCTCTTCAGGCTCTTAGCCTTTCCTTTCTTTCACTAGAAAAATATTGTGAGCTTTTTGTTACAGTAGAGTTTGTTCTCATGTATCGCACTTTGGATACAAAATTTTTCTTTGTAAGTGATAACTTGAAAGCTAAAAGTTCAAAGTTCAAAGTTGTTCAGTCTTCGACTACGACTAGTATTTAAAGTCTAAGTCTCCAACTGCTTCTTGTTTCTTGTAGAAATCGTTATTCAGTTGACTTCTGTAACTAACTCTAACTGACTAACTGTCCGATGTACTAGAGTATCTTCATCTTTGTATCATCTTTGTTTTCCTGCTTCTTCTGTGTTTTTCGCTTCTTCTGTGTTTTCCGCTTCTTCTGTGTTTTCAGCTTTTTCTGTGATTTTTCGCTTCTTCTTTATTTTTCGCTTCTTCTGTGTTTTTCGCTTCTTCTATGTTTTTCCGCTTTTTTGTGTTTTCCGCTTCTTTTTTGTTTTTCCGCTTCTTCTGTGTTTTCCGCTTCTTCTGTGTTTTTCACTCTTCTGTGTTTTTTCGCTTCTTCTGTGCTTTTCACTTCTTCTGTGTTTTCCACTTCTTCTGTGTTTTTTCTGCACGCTCAACACACTTATCAAAACAGTTCATTTATTTGTAATATTATTATTATTTGATTGTCACCAAAATTAATAGACGTGAAGTCTTCTTAACTTAACAAGTTGATCTCCATAATTAGCTATTAATTCAATTAATGACATTTGTAAACTATTTACAAAGTGTTATTCCACCTTAACCAAGAATTTTCTGAATCAGTTCTAATCTAGAACAACAAAACATTCTCCCTAATTACTTTAGGTGATGAATCTTAAATTGATTATTTAGCTACCTCTATATACAATAACTATCTACTGACCTATCTTTGACTAGAATAGGTCATAAATAATATCAAAACATAGCAATCTCTATACAAGATAATTTTGGAGACCTAAAGTCAAATGATCACTTATACAATCATCACAATGAGAATTTTCATAGACATACAAGTAATGTTTCAAATGGATTTCTTATATGGGGTTAATTTAGTAAACTTTTACTCTAACAAGTACCCACACATTTGTTTAAGTATCTTTATAGTTTAGTGGACCACTTCTTTCATAAGGAAAAACAGAACATGTGCTAGTCTTTTTACATTGTATTAATGTCTAGTCTTAATAGAAGAATGATTAAGAACAATTTAGGGGTAATATATAAATGAAATATAAATCTTATAATTATAATCTCATAAAACAACTAGGAATAATTTGGGGGTAATAGATAAATAAAATATAAATCTCATAATTATAATCTCATAAAAACTCCTTGCTTCATTTGGTAAATTTTGTGCTAAGAAGGTGGAATATTTTCATGGCAAAGGAGAATGCAAAGTATCAGTGTTAGTTGTAGGACCAAGAATTCCAAAAAAGTGGTGCTAAAAAGGTCAGCTAATACTATGACACAACGTATAATATGTTTATATATTAAGGCCCACATCAATGGTAGACCAATTTCAAGAGTTTTAGTCAAATATAGGTTAGCAGTAAACATTATACTGACCAAAATGATACAAGCTTGGGCAAAGACAGTGGAGACTTGATCCAATTGAAGTATTTGTTAGAACAATTACTAGAGAAAGTTCAAAACATGGGGAATTCTCTGTACGAATATCACAGTGGTAGGAAAGTATTTACTGACCGCTTTCTTTGTCGACATGCCAATTATCAAATCTAACTGAGACAAGATTAGATTCCCTCCAACTTTTGTATCCTTTCATCTCTTTATCAACTCGTGCTTTTATAGAAAGGTAATGAAGTAGAAATCATTTAGGCAGATTCACAATCCTTTTGCATTAAAGTTGACTCTATAGAGGCAAAATTTTATGGAGATCATGTAAAACTAGTACAAATTTGAAAGCTATCCCGTGATGAATGTCCTAAAAATAAAGATAAATGAAAAGATAAAAGTATTCATAAGAACTATTCCCATCATACCTGTTAATAGGTCGATAAGGGTTTCTAATTAAGGAAATTGATAAATAAATTTTCATAAAAGGAGATTATGGTAGCTACAATCGCAAAAATTAAATCTATAATGTAACAAATCCTAAACAATTATAGGGAAGTGGAAAAGTTTGATAACTCCAAATTGGTATTTAAAGAAAAAGAATTACAAATGGAGGATGATTGTATCCAGAAGTTAAAAACCACTCTTAAAATGATTGACGATTTTAGGAGCTAAAATCAAGAACCACTTGAAGAAGTGAATTTAGGTAATCTAAGAGAAGTCTGTGAAGTTTTTGTTAGCAATAATCTAGATCTAAGAACAAAGCTGGAGTTAGTCGAGCTCCTGAAGGGATTCAAAGACCATTTTTCTTGGGACTATACTAAGATGCTATGGTTAAGTAAAAGGCTAGTGGAACATAGACTCCTAATAAAATCAAAATTTTGTCCTTACCACCATTCCCCTAAGTGATGGTCTAAACAAATCGATTTAAAGATTAAGAAGAGGTTGAAAAATTATGTAAGGTTAGTTTCATTAGACTAGGCAGATATATTGAGTGGCTAGCTAATGTCACACCTATAGATAAGAAAAAATGGAAAGATAAGAATTTGTATTGACTTAGGGATTTAAATACAGTCACTCCCAAAGATATATACATAATGTCGATTGCAAATCTTTTTATAGAAGTAACAACTAGACATTCATTGTTTTCTTTTATGGATTATTTTTCTTGTTATAATCAAATTTTTATATCTAAAAGTGATATTTCCAAAATGACTTTCAGATGTCTAGGGTCAGTAGGGACCTTCGAATGTGTTATAGTGCCTTTTGGATCAAAGAATGTAGGAGCCATTTATTAGAGTGCTATGAATGCTATCTTCTATGAATTGACAGGTCATACATTTGAATATTACATAGATGATATCATTGTCGAATAACAAAAGAGTACAGATTTTATCCAGGATTTAAGGAAGCTTTTTATATGATAAGAACATATAAATTAAAGTTAAATCTCTTAACGTACATTTTTTGAGTAAAAGGGGAAATTTATTGGATTTTTTGGTTCACAATAGAGGAATTGAACTAGATAGGAACAAAAAAAAAGCTATTTTCAAAGCAAAACCACCTCAGAATAAGATGAAACTCCAAAGATTTCTAGCCAGGTGAATTATATAAGAAGGTTCATCACTAATTTAACAGGAAAAAAAGTATTCATGGACCTTTTAAAGTTAAAGAATCTCAAAGGCATTCGACAATATCAAAGAATACCTTACTAAACCTTCATTGTTGATGCTGCCTTGAAAAGGAATTCCTTTAAATCTATGTTTGCTACAAAAGAATTTATTAGGTGCATATTGGCCCAGAGTAATGAGGCAAGTTATAAGCAAGTTATCTATTACATGAGCAGAATTCTAATACCAACAAAAAAGAAGTACATTCCTATCATTACAATAGAAGTATAAGAGGATATAAAGCACTTAGTTCTCATTTACAAAAAGAAACTATGAGAACTGAAATTTGATGGTTCTAACATAGCGAAGTCAGATGGTGATAGGATAGTCATAACCACACCAAATGAACAATGACTCTTCTTTCCCTTAAGATGGACTTCCTATGCAATCATAATCAAGTTAAGTATGGAGGCTTTATAAAAGGATTGGAACTTCTAGTTGCTCTTGGAGCTAAAGAAGTTCTCATCATGGGAGATTCTTAAGTGGTGTTAGGTCATGTGACAAGAGAATATAAATGCTTGAGTTTAACTTTATCACCTTATTATACCATCACTGTTCAATTAATAGAACTTTTTGATGAAGTATAATTTTAATATATTCCTTAATTTTATCTTGATTGACGGATTATTGTTTTAACAAGGCAATATTAAACTTCTTTTAGGGTGCTTCGAGATGCTTAAGGCATTAACAATTGTGAAACAAGTTCATAGGGGTTTGTGGAGCACATTAGTCTAGTACAAATATGAGATGGCTCATATAATGATATGGTTAAAATTGGCCATTGATCTTTAAAGATTGTACATCTTATGCCATAGGCTATCAACAATGTCGAAAATATGAAAAAGTTTAAGAAATCCCTCCTTCTAAATTACATTATATAACTATACCATCATTGTTTAAAGGTTAGGTCATTGATCTTATTGGGAAGATATGCCCACAAGGCCATAATTTCATTATATTGGTCATAAATTGTTTTAGTGGGTGGTAGCTCAACCTTTAAAGAGTATTAACCAAACTGATGTAGTGAAGTTCATTAAGGAACATATCATTCATCAATTTAGAATTCCCCAATTGGTAATAAGTGACCAAGAAACCATGTTTACTAGTCACAAAGTCAAAGATTTTGCTAAAGATTATGGTGTATGATTGTTGATTTTGGCTTTATATTACACTCTTGCTAATAGTCAAGTTAAAGCATCAAACAAAGTAACCATTAAAGTCCAAGAAAAAAGGCTAGAGAAAAATCCTAAAGAATGACATAGAATTCTGTCTGAGACCTTGTAAGCATATCATACTTCTAAACGCACTACTACAAGAGTTATCCCATTCATTTTGACCTATGGTCATAATATTGTTCTCCTTATAAAAATGGTAACCTCTTCCCTGAGAGAGACCAACCAAAACACTTTGAAAATGTTCTAATATTAAGAAGCAATGTTAATGGAATTGGAGGACTTAGACAAAGTGTGACTTCAGGCATTGAATAACATGATTGTACAAAAGGGGTAGGTGCGAAATTCTACAACAAAGATTTTGGAGACATCTAAGAAAGGGATTTAGTGGCGAAGTTAATCATATTGCTTGGAACAAAAGATAAAGAATAAGGGAAGTGGTCTCCGAATTACGAAGGGGCATTTGGAATTCATAAAGTTTTAAAGGATAATGCATATTGGTTATCTGGTTTAGAAGGTGAATCTTATAAAAGTTTTGTTAAGGAGAAATATTTGAAACCCTATATGTATACTTTTTTTTAAAGGTTAGGGATAAAGGAATAATAGTGAATTATCAAAGTTAAAATAAAGATAAATCAAAATGAACATTCATAAATAAAGTTCAAAGTCCACAAAAAGACCAACTAATGGTCAACAAATTGAATAAAGAAAAGTTTCAAGTTAGTACAGGTCTCAAGATTAGATCTCACCCTATTGTTTTATACAGAAGACTTGGTGTTCTTTGGCCTATTGAACTTATTTCTTCCAGAGGTCAACTTCAACCTTCTACAACATTAGTGACTTCCTTAGCTACTTAATCATCTGTTTGACCTCATTGAATTCCTGGTTAAGTTGTTTGCCCTCTTGCTTTAAATCTTCTTATTTATCTCTAATCAATTTGATAGCTCTCTCATGCTTAGCGGCTTAATTCTCCAAAGAGTCAAATTCAATCTTTAACTCATAAATTTGTGCCAGAAGGTTTTTGTCGTTAGCCTCTTCTGCATTATATTCTATTCGGTATTTTTATGAGAGGTTTAGTTGATTGGAATAAACTACTTAGTCATGTCAACACTTCTCAAAAGAGGAGAAAACTTTTTTAGCTTTGCTCAAAATCCCTCTAACAGTTGACAACTGAGTTATAGAGTCGAAATAGGATAGTATGTTTAAGAAAGAACTGTGTTGGACTTTAATAAAGGACTGAAGTTCATATTTGATAGTGAGCTTTAGAGACTCTTTAACCCTTGACAACTCCTCCAAACTAACAATCGACACATCACTGGAGGGAGTGTTAGGAGAAACGTCTAAAAAGTTCAAGTCAAAGACTTTCTCTGAGGATATTATTGTCGTCCATACATCTCCTACCTGTGAGATGTGAAAGAATTTGTCAAAAGTCTGACAGATTTTCATAAAGAATAAAAGGAATTTCTCCTTTACCTCTAACAAAGTAACTTCAATTATTTTCAAATTAAGGAAATTTACGTCTTTTTTAAATTTTCACTCAAAGGAGAGTGCACAAGGAGAAAGGCCTAACACAGGGTCTTTGACAAAAGAAAGTCAAAAGCAAGAATTTATAGGGAAAATGAAAGTAAGAGAAGTCAGGAAGAAAAATGCACCATCACGAATTTCCTCCATAATCTTTTCAGGAGTAGAAGAAGTTTCTTCCATGAGAGTAGTTTCTTTAGTCAAAAGCTCCATAATTTCATCTTCTTCAAAAAGCCTAATGGATGAACGTGTTGACTTTCTAGCTAATTAATTTTCTTGGAATGAGTGTTTTGGCCTTTATAGAGCTTGATGCAGATGGGGACTTCTCTTTGAGTTTCTTTGGATGAAAGAACTTGAAACTACTTCCTTCTGAGAAGTAATCTTGTCGTCTTCTTTTCCTTCAACATCTAGAATCCTAAAGTATGTAATGGTAGGGATTAGCAAGAGAAACTAAAAATCAAATACTTTTAATTAGAATGAGTACCTTTAAGGATGGTAAAATTTAAAAAAGGGGCTAAATTTTAAAGGCTCTTCTACCACAAAGAATGATAAGCTTTGGTATCAATAACATTAGTCATAAAGACCTTACACTTTAAAACACAATAATCCTCAAAGATTTCTTGAAGAAAATTGTCATTGATTGTATTAGCCTTAAATGGGACTCCTACTGGGTAATCCAAAAAATGTACAATAGGGAGAATTCCTAAAGAAAGGTTGAGTTGTTGTAGACTTTAGAGATAAGGAAGATATATCTTAAAACCTAAAGTTGTAATAGAAAGGCCAAGCTTTAAAGCTTTATCACTAGCCACTACAAAGACTCTCAGGTTAGTATAAGTAAGGAATTTTTTTTGGTAAACAGTTAGATAGGAAGATCCAAAAGTTTTTTAGATTTTTAGTTAATAAATCCTTTTAGAGAAGTTCTCAAAACAATTGAGTTGGTATATTAACCTAAACTTCAAAGACATTAAAAAATTAAAGGCATCAATGGAAGATTTACTACACAAATTAGCATACAGACGAAAGACAAGGAAGCATAGAAATCTAAGAATAGTAAAAGGAAGGCCTTACCAATCCTCGAGCTTTGGGAAATAAGTAAGGGTCCAAAGTTGAATAAACCATTCACATAAATTAAGCCTCTACAGAGGAAGGTTGAATAGACATCTCCCTGAATTCCTATAAAGGAATCCTAGGAAAGCAGAACCAATAGTGAACAATTTACCAGAGGCTACCGTTCTAAATAAAGGAAGGAGCTCTAGATTGGGTTCTTTAGAAATGGGATTCCTAGAATAAGCATAACTATTAATTAGTCTAGAATAAGAAGAGCACTTAAAAGTGATGGGGTTCATAATAAAAGTTTCCTCAATAA
>JANPWU010000003.1:11683748-11696597 GCA_024707465.1 Erythroxylum daphnites
TGTGTATGATATGTACAAAATCTCACATTATTGTTACTCTATGAAAATCTTGTCAAGTAAATGCATAAGGTAAACTCACTTCTTATCCTTGTCTTGATATCAAGCCTATTTCTCTTTTTTTCACCTCAGTTTATATGTTTAACTCATGAAAATTGACATACCATCTCTAGTATACTTATGTTGTACGAGAATAACATTTACTTATGAATTTAATTTTTTATTTAAAAGTTTGCTTGGTGATGTTGATATTGATAATTGATGTGTTTAATTGGCATATATTGTCATGATACGTTTGTATAGATGTTTGTCTTTTGTCTTGCAGGAATTCCTCGTTATTCTTGCTTATAACCAACAAGTAGAAATTTTAGTTTTGATCTTCTATTTTAGTTATGTCTAACAAACATAACTTTGAAATTTTTTAGATCACTTAAAATGAGTGACCTTTTGTTTTCACTGTTAGCATCATTAGAAGCACTGGCAGTCAACCAACTCTTTCTTAAAATCGGTCATCAAAAACCTTGTATGTGAGCCTCATGCATCGCCTGAAACTTCTACCTCCTCGCCCATACACAGTAATGTGCCAATATATACAATGGAGTTACTCTTCCAACCAACCCTTCTGAGGTCACCTCTTCCTTGTTCCACTCTTGTAGGTTTATTGTCCTCATCGCTTCGATAAGCATACCTGTTAACTTTTTTTACCAATAGTCTAGCCAGTTGTTATGGCTTTTATTTTTTCCACAATCTCTTAGTGTACCATTGCTCATTCTGCCCAAGCGTGGCTAATCTAGTTGATGGGAATTATTGCATTAACTAATTATTAAGAGGGTTCATTTAGAGTGTTCTTATAAAGAGCTAGTTTTAGCGTAAATTATGGTTAGGAATCTAATCTATTTGGGTTATTTTTATGCTTATTCTTGATCTTTTAAACTATTTTATATCTATAGTTGTCGGACACAATGGTTTAATTGTGATGCATATCATTCCAATGATGTCTAAGACCACATCATAAATTGACTAGTCTCAATTTTTAAGATTGGTGTAAGATAATTTTAAATTATTTAAGGAGCATTTCTAAAGACCTTCACCTTGCTAATAAGCCATTATCAAAGCATTTATAAAGACCTTCACCTTACTAATGAGCCATTATCAAACCATACTCGCAAGGAGTGGCTGTAAGATGATGCTTAATTATTCTTGCATATTATGCCAATAGTCGACCAAGAAAGATTGAATGGTGAATCTATTGAGCATGAGTTCGTTAGTTTGATTAATCACTGTGAATATATCAAATAATTGATGAAATATTTAGAATTTTTTATTCTAGAAAAGGAAATGTTTCCTTTATTTTTAAATCATATAAAATTTTTATTCTGCTAAAAAACAAAATCAGTCTCTTTAAGAATATTTTGTGAATTTAAAAAAAAACTTATAAAGAATTAGATGTCTTATTACCTTTTAGTCACTATGTTAAAGGTTAGTAGAGCTCAATAGGAGTAGATAATAGTGATGAGCTTTTTAGATAGTATTAACTCTTAGTTTGAGATTTTTAAGTCTTAAAATATCCCCAGTGTTGAGATTTTCTCCTTAGACGAGGCCTTTGCTCTAATTCTTTGCATAAATAGTACATTTATCATGAATTCAGATCCTCTGTCTAATATTATGGTGTCTTATTATTGTACCCAATAAATCTCAGCCATTTATTTATGTGGGGGAGGTATGGGTCCCACGTGGGTCCCGCAAAATAAATGGCTGAGATTCCATGAGACAGAATAAGACAGAGTAAAACTGGACAGAAGATCTGGTTTCATTTATCATAACCTAATATTCAGAATTCTAATACTCTTATCGATCGGAATAGAGGGTTTGATAGTAAAAAGGCATCTTATAGGAATATTAGGAGGAGGAACAGGCAATTAGGACAATAGGAATCAAGATGTATGAGGAATCATTTATCAATATTTTTACAAGCTGAGCCATACCAAATTCACAAGTCACTAGCTTCAAAGTAAATCTCAAAAATACTATTTCACTCATTTGACACCTAGCTCGTTTGTTACGATGATTAGTATAGTTTGTACAGATGAATTTACTAAATTTATCAAGTACTAAGAACCACTAAAAATTTCATCCTATATATGATATTATTGACTTAAGTAATACACCTACGTTTTCTTCTTTCCTCTTCCTCCCAAGAAGTCATTGATTCCAATACCTCACATTACATGAAAGGTAATTCTAGTGTTTTCTCTACTTTTTAATATCACAGGTTTCCTTCCCATTTTACTTTAGCTTATGGATCTACTTCTTTTGTTCTTAGTTATGACACTGTTAATCTTACTCTGATACTTTCTCTATCCTTTATCTTAAATATAAAAGGATTTTCTTTTAATTAATAGTTATGAGTAAACTCACCTGTTCCCTTGATCGTTGTGTCTTGTTTTTTTAATCATTATCTTCTTCAAGATTTTACAACAAAGAATATTACTGAAAAAGGATTTGAATTAGAAGGTCTCTACATTCTGGAAACTCATGTGCCAAGACCCGTTGCTTGTTCAAATTTCTTAACTCCTCTTAAAGTGTATTATCAGTTAGGACATCCCTCCTCATCTATATTAAAGAAATATTGTCCTCAATTTCATAATGAATTTTGCTTATATTATGAGTCCTTTCAATTTCATAAATATCATTATCTATCTTCATTCTCCTATGTCAATAAATGAGTTAGTTTTTCTTTTAAATTATTTTATTCCAATGTTCAATGTCTTTGTCTTGATATGTCTAAAATTGGATTGTGATATTGTGTTACTTTTATTGATGATTTCTCTTATATGACTTGGCTTTATCTAATGAATAGTTTTTTTGTATTAGTTTCCCATTTTACTATTTTTATATACTGAAATAAAAATATGTTTTGATGTCTTTATCCATATTTTAAGAAGTGATAATACCATTGAATTTTTTTTATTTGAAACCTATATGCTTCAAAATGACATTCTTTATTAATTCTCATATGTTAACATATCATCTCAAAATGGTATGGATGAAAGAAAAAAATTAACTTCTCCTTGAAATAATTAGTGAAATCTTATTTCGAATGTATGTTTCTAAGCAATTTTAGGTTGATGTAGTTTTCACAACCTGATTTTTGATTAACGATATGCCTTCTTTTGTTATTTACGTTGAGGTTCCTTATAATGTTCTTTTTTCCCCTTAAATCTTTGTTCTCCATTATACTCTAAATATTTGTTAGTATTTGTCATGTAACTAATTTAGATCCAAATCTTCATAATGTGTTTCCCTAGGCAACTCTCGTATCCAAAAAGGGTATCGATACTACTATCCTAATCTTAACAAGTACCTTGGTTCAACTAATATTACCTTTTTAGAATATATTCATTGCTTTCTTACTTGTTCAGTTTCTAAGGAGGATGGTGATTTGTTAGTTTATAAGATCACATATTAGACCATTACTATTACTTTTAGGCTTGATACTTCTACATAACCACCACCACCACTTATTTTCCTAGTCTTCTCTAAATTACAAGATCATCATGATACAAGTTCAGTACTTGTCTCTTCTTTGACATTGGATCTAACCATAAATGACCTTAAACTTCTAATTGCTCTTTGCCAAAGAATAATGTACTTATCCTATTTCATATTTTGTATCCTATATTCACTTGTGTTTCTCTTCTTATTCTTATGATGCCTCCTTTGATTCTATGACTCTTCTAAAAATTGTTAAATCCTTATCCCATCCTCATTAATATGATGTTATGATTGAAGAGATGAATAGTTAATATGATATTGGTACATGGGATTTAGTGAACTTGCCAATGGGAAAGAATGATATTGGATGTAAATGGGTCTTTGTTGTCAAAGTCAATTTTAATGGATTAGTGATTCAACTTAAATTATGAATTATAGCAAAAAGCTATGCTCAAACTTATGGTGTAGATTATTCTGACACTTTTTGTCATGTACTAAATTAATATCTATTCATTTATTCATTTCTATTACAGTTATTTATGATTGACCCTTGTATTAGGTAGAAATGAAAATTACTTTCTTATATGGTGACTTTTAGGAGGAAGTATATATAAAGCAACCACCCAAGTTTGTTGTTTAGAGAGATTATGAGAAAATGTATTATATTTAGAAGCCCATGTTTAGTTTAAAATGGAGTTCCCATACTTGGTTTTAAATTTTTAGTGAGACTATGAAAATGATTGAAATTAGTAAAAGTAAGTTTGACTATTCAGTTTTTTTTAATAAATATTTTACATAATGCATCATTCTCCTTATTGCATATATAAATGATATTGTCATTACTGAAAGTGATAGTACGAGAATTTCATTTCTTAAGTCCTTTTTTCACAGTCAGCTTGATAGTATGGGAATTTCATTTCTTAAGTCCTTTTTTCACAGTCAGCTCCACACAAAAGATTTTTAAGTGCTTTGAATTTTTTTTTAAGAGTAGACAGTAGCGAAGCTACAGCATTGGCCACCCTCAAATTTTTTTTAAAAGAATATATATATGCTGTATGCATATAGAGGTTGCCTTCCCCACTTAAAAGAATGTCGTTGCCCCCCTGAAATAATATATATATACATTGCCCCTCCTGAAACAAATTCTTGGCTTCGCCACTGAGAGTAGAGGTGACAAAAGATAAGAAAGACATTTTCTTTATCTCAAAGGAAATATGCACTTAACGTATTAATTTAGATATAAAAAAGTAGAGGCTAAATCATACAGTGTTGCAATGCTTCCTAATTTACAACTTACTATAGATGGAGATTTATCTGAAAATCCTAATAAATATAAAAATTGGTTAAAAATTGAACAATCTTACAATAACTCGTTCTCATTTTTTAGTATGATAAGTCAATTCATGTTTGCCTCGATTGTTCATCATTTGGACTACTCTAAAACAAATCTTTAAGTTACTTAAAGGGAACTCATGGATAAGGGATATTATATGAAAATCATTGGCATACTCACATATTGTATATTATATGCAAATTAAGCAAGTTTTAAGATTAACTAAAAATCCACAACTGCATAATGTATCTTTGTTGGAGAAATTTTGGTTTCATAGAAAAATAAAAAGCAAAATGTTGCATCTTGGTCCAGTGCAAAGTGTGAATATAAAGCTATGTCACAATCAATATGTGAGATAATATGAATATATTGACTTTTAATTGAAATTGATTTTAAGACCTCAATACTAACAAAGTTATGGTATGATAACCAAACTACTCTACTTATTATTTCTAATCTTGTGTTTTATGAACAAACTAAACATGTTGAGATTGACTATTGTTTTATTCGTAAAAATATACAACAAAACTTATTCACTATAAAATATGTGAAATTAAGAAAATTTTAGAGATATTTACATATAAGCTCTAAGCAAAAATGGAGCAAATATATTTGTAATAGGCTAAGCATAATTAATACTCATGCTCCATTTCAAGAAAAGTGTTATAGATTAATTTTATAACTATAGATTGACTGTTACTAGATCCTAAACAGATTTGTAGACTTGATTGTAAGGATCTCATTTAATAATTACCTAATTATCTATTGTTTAATTAGTTAAAAAATGTTGTTATACTTTCGAATAGATCATCAAAAATAAAGAAAATACCCTTTCTCTGAAAATCACAGTGTTAAATGTTATACGTCATTAAGCAACATAAATAGACAATTGGGCATGATGATAAGAACAAAGCATTGGGAAAACTGCAAGAATGCCAAAGGAAGATCATGATAAATCCCGAAGACCGGATACTAAGAAAGGAGGAAGCAGAATTAATAAAAGATACAACTCAGCCCTGGAAAACAACCATAATCAGCTAAGAAAAAAATCCAAAATGTTATAATTAAAGGATGGAGACAGATGTTCCAAGTATTATTTGAATTCTATAATATCAAGAAGGAACAAAAGCAACGTCAAGTACTTGGAAGATGATAGAGGCTAGGAAATGTAAGATTAAGAGCAAATGCAAGAACACATATTTGAATTCTTTAGCAAGCAATATGGGAGAGAAATAGAAGTACAGGAAATTCCAGAAGCAATCCTAAAGGGAATAAAGCAAATATAAGATCAAGATAGAATTGAAATCATCAAAGAAGTAGGTGATGAGGAAATCAAAAGTGCAATATTCTTAATAAACTCAAAGAAATCTCGTGGACAACATGGATATAATGGAAGGTTCTATCAATAAAATTGGGACATCCTAGGGAAAGAAGTAACAGAGGCAGTGATGGAATTTTTTCAAAATGGAAAAATATTAAAAAAAGTATAGTAAGAATTATATGAGCCTTATCCCAACGCAAATAAATGCAAGCAAATTGGAGGAATTCAGACCAATCCCCCGTTGTAATGTCCTTTACAAGATCATTATTAAGATACTAGACAACAAGTCAAAGAACACCATGGGAAGCATCATCAACTCTGCACAAAAATGCATTCATTAAGGGAAGATCCATAGGCAATAATATACTATTGTGTCAAGAACTTCTGAAAGGATACAACACAAATGCAAATAGGAAGAACAGCATAATTAAAATTGATCTGACAAAGGCTTTTGACTCGGTGAATTGGAGTTTCATTACAATAATACTCAAAGTAGTTGGATACCGTAGAGTGCTAATATTGTTAAGTCAAGAAGATTTCACTTCTATTAATTTTGATGAAAATCAAATAGTAATAATCTTAGAAGTGTGTGTGTTGTTTTTGATAATTTTTTTAAGTGTGCAGAAAATCGATAGAAGATACACGGCATCGATAGAAGATACACGTCATCAATAGAAGATACACAGCATCGATAGAAGCTACACGTCATCGCTAGAAGATACAAGCGATACCAGATGAAGCGTAACAACAGACGAAGACAAACTAGAAGATACATGGTCAAACCAAAAGATACAAAAAGTCAAACCAGAAGAAAGCGCGACATTAGAAGAAAGTGCGACACCAGAAGAAAGCGCGATACTAGAAGAAGCATAATACCAGACGATGCAAATAAAAAGATTCTAGAAGCTCAGGCAGTTAGTTAGTTGGAGTTAGTTATAAGACTCAACTAATAACAGTTTCTGGAAGATTCAAGAAGCAATTTCTCAAGAAGACAGTTGAAGAATTAGGCTATAAATATCAGTTTGAGTCATAAACTAAATAACAAGTTGTACAAGAGAGAAAATCTGAATGTACAATACCTAGAGAAACTCTGTATTCAAGTGCGAAAGAAAGAGAGCGTACATCTGTAACAAGAAGCTCAAACATTGTCTTTCCGAGAGAAAGAAAGGCTAGAGCCTGGAGAGGCTAAGAAAGCAGATAAAGAATACTTTGTGAGAGAGATTTGAAGAGGCTCTGTAAGTGTAGAAAGAATACTTGTAAAGTTGAAGAGAATAGTGAAATCTCAGACAAACTCTGAAGACTGGACATAACCCAAGGTTAAGGGTGAACCAGTATAAAATCGCGGCATCTATTCTCTAACCCTTATCTTTTAATTTTATTGTTATTAAAAGAGTAGAAAATAATTTTACAATTACATTACTAATAGACTTAAGTAAATTGTTTTTGTGATCATTTGAAATTATAAAGAAATCCAAGAAATTTCTAAAGATTAATATTTGTGAAGATTTTACATAATTCAACCCTCCTTCTTATGTATTCTATATACATTACATGATTTCTATATTAACAAGTTATTTACTTCAGTTGGTATCAGAGCTTGGTTTCTAAGAAATACCTTTACAACATGAGAACAAAGATCCATGGTTGAATCACATGTTTTTATAGCTGAAGGTGCCTCGGTCACAAGACCTCCTACATTAAGTGGTGAAGATTATCATTATTGGAAGGACAAGATGCGGCTCATCATAGAATCCACACATAGTGATCTTTGGGATATTATTGAGAATGGTTCATATACACCAGCGGACAACGAAGGGAATAGTATCTCTCGTGACCAATGGACGATTGATCAGAAAGCTCGCTTTCAATTAAACTCAAAGGCCAAGTTCTTTTTAAGTTGTGCCCTAAGCATAAGTGAATATGATAAGGTTCATGGATGCGAATCAACAAAGGAAATGTGTGACACATTAGCCATTGCACATGAAGGCACAAATCAGGTGAAAGAGTCCAGGATTAGCATTCTTGTTCATTAGTATGAGCTATTTAAGATGAAAGAAGATGAGTCTATTGATTAGATATTTGGACGATTTCAAACAATTGTTAACGGACTTAAAGCTCTGGGGAGAATCTACGATAATCAAGATCATGTCAGAAAGATTCTCAGAAGTCTTCCAAAAAGATGGAGACCCAAAGTAACGGCAATACAGGATGCCAAAGATTTAAGTAAGCTAAAGCTAGATGAATTGCTTGGTTCACTAAAAATAAATGAAGTGGAGCTTGATGCAGAAGATAAACCTAGAAAAGATAAATCTATCGCATTAAAGGCTGGTCAAAAGAATCAGAAAAATAGAAGCACATCTTCAAAAGCATTAAAGATTGAAGAAATCAAGAATGATGATGCCAGTGAATCTGATCAAGATTCAAGTGAAGATGATGATGAACTATCCTTCATTTCAAGAAAGATTAGGAGGATGTGGAAAAAGAAATCAAGGAGAAATAAAGACTTTTCTTTTAAGAAAAATAGCAAAAACGATTCAAAGAATGAAAAAAGTTCTATCATCTGCTATGAATGCAATAAACCAGGACATTACAAGTCTGAATGCCCGTTGGTCAAAAGGAAACAGAAAAAAAAGTAAAGAAAACAAAAAGAACATGATGACAACTTGGGAAGATCTGGATTCATCTTAATCTGACTCCGACTCAGAGACAACAGAACAAGCTAATATATGCTTGGTAGCTAAGACGGAATGTGATGATGAGGTAATTTCTAACTTTAATGATCTTCAGGATGCTTATTTAGAATTGTTAGAAGATTCATATGCTATATTAAAACAATATAGGATATTGAAAAAGAAATTTCCTGAAAGTTTGAAGAACACAGATCTTTTAGAAAAAGAAAACGTCTGCTTTAAGAAACAAGTAGACGATATGAAAAAGAAAGTAATTATAGGTAGATCTGAGAAAATTAATCAAATGAAACAATGGATTAACACTCTCTTAGCAGATTTATCAACATTTACTGAAAGTACAAAAAAGATGAATGATATGATTGGAAAGAATAGACATCCAAATGATAAGAGTGGCTTAGGTTTTAATAATAGTAATGTTCATCCTAATAAGAGTCTTGTTCCTAACAGAAAGAAAAAGAAACAATATTATTATTATTCGATGAATAATTGTGAGGCTAACTCCAAAGGACCCAAGAAAATATGGGTACCTAAGAAAGATATAATATATACTGCAGATCTACTTTCTTGAAAAAAGCAACCAGCACTAATGGTACTTGGACAGTGGATGCTCGCGACATATGACGGGAAGAAGGTCTATGTTCCTAAACCTCCAATATAAGCAAGGAAGATCAGTAACTTTTGAAGACAACCAGCAAGGCAAAATAGTTGGAATCGGCAAAATTGGTAAATATTCTTTTACATCTATTGATAATGTTCTGCTAGTTGAAGGCTTAAACCATAACCTAATTAGTGTAAGTCAATTATGTGATTCTGGTTTTGAAGTATCCTTTAATCAAAACTCTTGTGTAGTTAAAAATAAGATAGTTAAAAATAAGGACGGTTCCATATTTCTTTCTGCCAAGAGACGAAATATTCTCTATAAAATTAACTTAGATAATTTGAAAAGTCAAAATATTTCATGTTTTATATCATCAGATGAGGAAAAACTGATTTGGCATAAAAAGCTAGGTAATGTTAGTTTTAAACTTATGTCTAAGTTGGTTAGACATGATTTGGTGAGAGGATTACCAAAGATAAGTTTTAACAAAGATTTCTTTTGTGAGAGTTGTCAAAAAGGAAAGCAAGTTAAAACATCTTTTTCCTCTAAAAATGTTGTAACTTCGTCTAGACCTCTAGAGCTGTTACATATAGATCTGTTTAGTACAACCAAAACACTAAGTCTTGGTGGAAAGAAGTATGGTCTCGTAATTATTAATGACTTCACTAGATTTTGTTGGATATTATTTTTATCACATAAAGATGAATATTTTAAGTGCTTTACGGTCTTATCCAAAAGGTTGCAAAATGAAAAAGGAATTTCTATTGCTGAAATTAGGAGTGACCATGGTGGAGAATTTGAATATAAAAAATTCAGAATGTTTTATGAAGAGAATGAAATTTTTCATAACTCCTCTGCTCTTAGAACTCCACAAAAAAATGGAGTTGTAGAAAGAAAGAACAGGACGATTCAGGAAATGGCAAGGACTATGCTATATAAAATGAATCTTCCTAAGTATTTCTAGGCAAAAGCTGTAAATACATCTTGTTATATTCAAATTAGAGTATTTTTTAGACCTATTTTAAATAAAACTCCGTATGAGTTATGGAAAGGAAGAAAGCCAAATATTTCTTACTTTCATCCTTTTGGTTGCAAATACACTATATTGAATACAAAAGAAAATTTTGATAAATTTGATTCTAAGATCAATTCAGGAATTTTTCTAAGATATTCGATTCCTTCTAAAGCTTATAGAGTTTATAATCTTGTTTCGAAATCTGTTGAAGAATCTATGTATGTTAAATTGGATGATGATTCTCATCTAGATAGAAGAGACGATTCTAATGATGAAACTCTATCTTCTCCTTTAGTCAATAATCTAGGCATATCACCACCAGATGATCCACCTGATAAGGCAAAAGATATTTCTAAAAACCTTAGTCTTAGAAAAGACTGAAAGTATAAATCCTCTCACCTAAAAAACCTAATCATAGGAGAAACATTAGAAGCAGTGAGAACTAGGTCTAAATTTAGAAGAGAGGCTAATGTAGCTTTTGTTTCTGAATTAGAACCTAAGAAAATTGATGAAGCTCTTCAAGATGAAGCTTGGATTTTAGCCATGCAAGAGGAGATAAATCAATTTACATGGAACAAAGTTTGGTCTTTAGTTCCTAGACCATCCAATAAGTCTATCATAGGAACCAGATGGGTGTTCAAAAATAAACTAGATGAATCAGGAAAAGTAAATTGTAACAAAGTTAGATTAGTAGCTCAATGCTATAATCAACAAGAAGGAATAGACTATAATGAAACCTATGCTCCTACATCTAGACTAGAAGTTATTAGGATTTTGCTTGCATATGCTATTTGTCATGATATAAAACTGTTTTAAATAGATATGAAAAGTGCCTTTTTGAATGGTTTTATAGATGAAAAATTTTATGTAAAGCAACCCTCTGATTTTGAAGATACTGATAAACCAAACTATGTCTATAGACTTCATAAAGCTTTGTATGGATTAAAACAAGCACCTCGTGCTTGGTATGATTGTTTGAGTACATTTTTGATTAAAAATAGTTTTATTAGAGATCAAGTAGATAAGACCCTGTTAGAAACTGTGTTAAAGGTGATTTTATAGTTGTACAAATATATGTAAATGATATTATTTTTGGTGCAACTTCTAAGAAGTTATGTTCGAGTTTTGAAAATCTTATGAAAAGTGAATTTGAAATGAATACAATGGGTGAATTGAAATTCTTTCTTAGGTTACAAATTAAACAAACCGAAGAAAAGTTTTTTATTCATCAACAAAAATATGTCAAAGAACTCTTAGTCAAATATAAAATGGAGAAGGTCAAACCTATGTCAACTCCTATGCATCCTTCAATCCACTTATATAAGGATGAAGTTGGTAAAAAGATTGATCAAACCCTTCTTAGAGGTATTATTGGTTCTTTACTTTACCTAACTGCAAGCAGACTGGATATACTGTTTAGTGTTTATTTGTGTGCAAGATTTCAAGCAGATCCTAGACAATCTCATTATATTGCTGTCAAAAGAATATTGAGATACTTGGCAGGTTCTACTGATCTTTGTTTAATGCATGAGAAAGGTAAAGATTTCAAGTTAATTGGTTACTGTGTTGTTGATTATGCTGGAGATAAGATTGATAGGAAGAGTACAAATGGAGGTTGTCACTTTCTTGGTTATAATCTAATTTCTTGGTCAAACAGGAGGCAAAGTTCAATTGCTCTATATACTACAGAAGTTGAATATATGTCAGTTGCAAGCTATTGCTCACAGACGTTATAGATTAAATATCAGTTAGAGGATTATTCTATACAAGAAGATCAGATTCCAATCTTCTGTGACAACACAAGTGCTATCAATCTGTCGAAGAATCCAATACAACACTCGAGGCCAAAGCATATTGAAGTTAGACATCATTTTATACTAGACTATGTACAAAAAGGAATCATCAATCTACAATTTGTTGAGACGAATCATCAGTGGACGAATATCTTTACTAAACCTTTAAGTGAAGATAGATTCAAGGAAATCAGACAAAACTTGAATATAGTAATGTTGAATGACCATTCGTCTAACACGTCATGACCCAGACGATTCATACTGGAAGAAGATAAAAAGTCATAAGTTTTCAAGTAAATAGTAATGGTAAGTTACAAACAGTAACTTTTCCAGAGTACGTATAAGAAAGAAATCTTCTCAAGATTTTGAAATGCATAATACTCTAGAATTTTCTTGAAAAACTTTGAAACCGACTTGTTTAGTGCTCTCAACAAAGACGATTCAATACTCTGTTCTAAACGTCAAGTTCTTCTCATTTGATATTTTCTTTTTATACTAACCTGGCTACGATAAGCGAAATACATTTGTGTGTTTAGTGTTTATTTGTTACAAATCAAAATGGAGAAATCTCTTATCTATGGGAGACACGTTGATTTCACTTCCTTGA
>JANPWU010000003.1:11738728-11751996 GCA_024707465.1 Erythroxylum daphnites
ATGCTCTGATACCACCTAAATGTAGCGCCCCCTTACCGTAGAGTACCCACCGGAACGCCCGCAGGTCATTCCGGTACATATCCTACGATAAGAGAGAACTATGGACAAACATCACTATATTCCACATGACATCGTAATAATAAAGATCCATATAAATTTACAACTTTTTTTTAAAACCATAACTTTTTTTTTAAACTCCCTTCCGTCTTGTATCACAGTCTCCAGCATAGTCGGCGTCGCGGTACCCTTTAACCTGACACGTACTATCTCTCTTATATAAGAGACCATAATCAATAGTATTCTTGACATACCTTAAGATTCTTCATACTGCTTCCAAGTGAGGCTTCTTTGGATTTTGCATATATCGACTAACAACTCCAACTGAGAATGCGATGTTAGAAATCACCAACTAATTTTAGAAACTTGTAGAAAACTCTAGATATGTAAAAAAGAATCTAGAAAAATCTTTCAAGTGGGCAACTTGCAAATCTAGAAGTTTCTTGCAACTTGTACAAGTTGGCAAGTTGGCGATGCAAGTTGGCAAGTGGCAAGTCTAGAGTCTTCTAGGTTGGTGGTGCTTGTCTATATATAGGCAATAGCACCATTTGTTGTTGTACCACCAAGAAAAGAGAGAAAAGTGAGTTCTAAAGAGAGAAAAGTATCCTAAAGTGTAGTGCGTCTGGGTTTCGTTCTTTGTCCTTCTATTTTTTGTTTACCTTCGGTGTGTTTTGAGTCTTGTACTCGAGTCCTTTTATTAATAAAATTATCGTCTTTTTTTTAACATCTACTTTCCTAATTTTACTATTCAATCAAATCATAAATTATCTTATAATACCATTAGATTCAAATTATTTTCTTGTTTGGAGAAATCAAGTCCAAGCCGTGTTGATTGCATCAAACGTCTATGGTTATGTTAACGAGACACTCTCACCACCATCAGCCAAAGAATTAGCTACACATTCTTTCGAGTGTCTTAAGTAGTAGTGGATTGATCGACTATGATATTATCTCACCAGCTTCATCGCTCACCTGGTCCTTAATTGTTCTACTGGTCATGAATTATGGGTGACTCTTAAACACCAATTTATGCAATAGTCCTCCTCTTAATGCCCTCTTCTTCATCTAGAATTCCACAACACCAATAAAGGCGTAATTGCCTTTATTGACTTCTTGGCTCTTGTCTCCATAGTAGCTAATGCTATTTGGGTTTAATTTATATTGTTCTATTACTAAAATATTTAATAAAATATAAATTTTAGGTTAAAATATGCCATAAAATAAAAAACAGGATTTGTTGCGACCAAGGTTCAGGTTACCACATTTTCTAGGTGAAACATTACATTCTGCAGATACTACAAAATCAGGTGTTGTACGTTCAGCTATTGCACATTCAGATGAGGCATCATCTTTCGGACTTACAGTCCCTATATAGTCACCTTTTTGTACCTCTTGCTACACTATCTAATAGCCCTACTATACCATCCACCACCCCTACACCAGCAAAGATATCAGGGGTAAATATTATGGATGATGGAGACGGCCTCCAGCCTAGAGCTGAAGGAGTTGATGAAAGAACTTACATCACAAATGTTAACAATCTGTAAGTGAAGTTCTAAAAATTTTGTAATTCATAACACTATTTGTTTATACTTAAGTTATATGTTTTAATTTAAAAATGATCTAAAAATGTTTATACATTAGGTTGGTTTCGTCTGGAACGTGCTCAAGAAATATTTCATCTAAGTTCAAGGAGAGGATAGATCTTGAGGGTTATACATAAAAGAATATTTCTCAAGCAACAAAAGATTTTTATTATTAGGAGTTTAAGGTACAAAAAATATACTCTTTAATCTTTATATTTTATCTAATTTTATACATTAATTAGATAAATATTGTCGTTTATAAGTACTTATAGTATGTTTTTCTTTTTTTTAGAAGGAATTTTGTTGGAATTCTTAATTTGATGATGTAATTTATAATGTATGGAAGAAGCAAGCTTGTACACATTATAAAGACTTTCTTGGTTCGATACACAATAATGGTATACGACCATCATATATATCAAAAGAAATTTAGAGTCGTTAGCAGCAATATTATGCATCACTTGAGGCAATGTCTATTTTAGAACGCAATTTTTCCAATAGACATGGAGGACCGGAGGGAGAGAGTCTACACGAACACACTGGAGGATCATTGACCCACTAGGAGCATGCACTTCAACTTATAAGTATCAAAACTTTTGACTTATATTCTAATTTGTGTACTTTGATGTATAAAATTCGATTTCAATGTAATTTGATGTATGAACTTTAGAATGAAAATATATGTGTATTATAAAGAATAATAATGTTATCAATGTTCTAATGCCATTAATGGATGTGTCGTTGAGTTAATTTTTTTATTTAACAGGGGGTAAATATCATAAAAATAGAAGAAACTCTGTCAAAATTTTTATAAATTGTAGTTTACTTGTAACAATTTATTCTGATGCAAAAAAAGTCTCTGAGCAGGAAGCCTACACCACGCTAGCTTTTTTTACACACTCACACCAAGAAGCATAATGGTGTAACCTTCGTCAACACCTTATGTAGACAACTTCATATATGTAAAATCTATACTTTAATATTAATTCTTGAAAATTATCACTCATTAACACAAACGATATAATGATAGGATCAAATATAAGAAAGCATTGAACGACAGTCTTAGAATTCTAAAACTATTGATGAGAGTCAAGCATATCTTAATGCAGTGGGTGGTAGAGACCGTCGTAGAAGGATATTTTGCTTAGGTTCATTTGCAAACACATAGTATTCGCAATCCTCTACATCCTCTACAACTAGATCTAGTAGGCGGTTTGTATCAAATAAGAGAGTCGTTCAGCTTGAGAACACAGTAGAGAGGCTAATAGAGACTTAGCTCTGTAATGAGGTGGACGAGTGGAAGGGAAGGGACAAGACCTCATCGTAGCAGTCAGAGCCCCCCTTCACCACCTGCATAGCTTTTAAATAAGTGAATGTATGTGATAGTCTGCTACTCTTAAGTTTTTATATGAATTTTTAATTTACAATTATTTTTAAGATACTTATTCGTATACATTATAATATTTTTATTATATTACCAATCAGAATAATGTTTACTTTATATTTATCGATCAATGTTATATTATTTACAGAAATTAAATGTACAAAAAAATTAAAACATTGTCAACAAAAAACTAATGTAGGAAGAGAGAAATGACAGTTGAAATTTATCATAGCTATTGTTAGGATTTATTTTTTGAATATATCCTAGTTTTTATTTTTGACATTTTAATTGGACATGGTAATTTTCCTAATAACTTTTGTTGATGTGCCTAAATTGGAAAGTAGATTAGAATTGGAAGTAAATTCCTAATTAACATATCTTTTGGATGGTGAGTGCTTATCTAACATTATCTCTTTTTGAAAATTTTTATCCAAGGCAATTTTTAAAGGTGATGTGATTATTGGGATTCTGCGATTGCTTCTTGGTTGATGTGGCAGAGGTTGTAGGTTTTCTGGTGTGGGGCTGCGCAGACTTTCTGGCTGTTGGTTTTTAGTGAAAAATTGTGTAGGCTTTTTGTGCGTGTAGCTGCTGCGTTGTTGGTTTGATCTCCAGATTGAGTTGTCTTTCATAAGGCCTTTTGCAGCAGTACATTCACGTTAATTTCATAACCAGCAAGCTGTCCACGAATGAAGAGGAGCTGAAGCAGTTGCTGGATAATTTTGGTTAATCGAGGTTTGAAGTATAAAGAGGGCTGAAGTTGTCATTGGTTTTTTGAGTAAAAAAATTCCAAATCTGGATTTGTTGCCTTCTTATGTTTTTCATTTTTGTTTTTGAAGTAAAAATAGTTAACAAAATCCTCTGACGAGGTTAACACGAGTTGGTTGTGTTATTGGGTGTAAATATCTTTCACGGGTAGTTAGGTTATGGGTCGGTTACATGATTGGGTCTTTTGGGGTAGATCAATCTGTTGTAATTTTTGAGAACTACAGTGAAAGTACTTAATCTGGGTGAGGGCCCCGCAGACGTAGGCAAGGTGTGCCGTACTACGTTACCAAACGTCGGTGTCTCTGGCATTCCGCTTTTGTGATTGTTGATTTAATTGTGCGAAAAATTTAATTTTTGGACAGTCTGCGAAATTGTTGAAGATTTAATTATTTAAGCTATATTTCCCAACATAATATTGTAAAAATTTTGCAACGGATAATGCTTTCCGTCGGTAAATTTAGCGACCGGCATACTATTTACCGTCGGTAAATTCACCTATGAAATATTAGGAATCCGTCGCAAATTTAGCGACGGAATATTGTAAATCCGTCATTGATGGATATATAACATTTCGTTGCTAAATTTACTGGCGAATTTCTATTTCTGTTGCTAAAATTTACCTACGACCGTTTATCTGACAACTCTTTCTATTGGTAATTTCCGTCTCTAAATTTGTTTCCCGACGGAAAATCTTTATTCTCTGTCGGTTATTTCTGTCGCTAAAACATATTTTCTTGTAGTGTTTAAAGGATTACTTGACTATGATATAGGTGAGCAATCATGAGCAATGAATACTTAATGAAATAATCATACAAATATGATTCATACTCAATTATTAAACAGTGTATGAATGAAAAACCAAGGGAAGTGAAAGAAGATATAATAGCCAAGGTTAGAAGGCGATGCATTGGAATCAGCAGCCAGCAGGTTTGACGTTTTCACCCAAACTTATGTGTTTGTCTCGACCCCTAAATTACAGAAAAAAATAATTAGCAAGTGTTGAAAATGCCATGAATGTATCGTCTCATAACTTTCTTGTTGTCAACTTTCAATAACTAATTTTATCTTGGCAACAAACGCCCGCCTACTCCAAGTGTCGACGTCTGTGTCGCTCTTTCCTCCAAGAAGGAACTTGATAAGAAGTTTTAAGTTTTAACACCACTTGAAAGCCATATGTCTCCTGGACGTTTCCAGTTATCATGGGAAGTGCAAGACACCCTTTCCCTGTCCTTCACTTTTATGACCATATTTACTTTTCAAACTCTCTCTGGTTGGCCTTTTCTAGTGAAGCCTTATTCTGCAAGCCGGCTTATATTCTTTTTCTTCATAGAACTGAAACACTTATTCTAACGTCGCAGTTTCTCGTCTTCAGAATGTTCAATGTTCTAATATTTTCTCCTTATATTCAAAGCAGTTTCTGTCACGACATTTCAGATTCCAGTGATGTAAGTTTGACTATTTGAGATCCTTCTTAGGAGATAGAGGACAGGGGAGAATCCATTGTTTCGCAGATTGAATGTTTCACGTTAGATTCTTCTGTAATCTTTGTAAATTGTATTAGATAGAGAGGCAAGATCATTTTAATACATTCCACTCTATCCTTAAATCAGAATGTCCTGAACGGAACCAACTTACATGGCTGAACCTGCCCTGAATTTCTTCATGTCAACAAAGCTGAAGTGTATTACACTTCTCTTGTACATCGCTTCTGTGTTTGTTTTGTGTATATTACCGGATTTTGTCTCTTCCCAATTGGTTAATACAAGTTGTGTCCTTGATATTCAACTCTCTTCATCTGCAAATAGCTCAAATTATGGTGGAGGCAACTGGGGTGGCTTTATTGAGAGCGGTCAGTGTGAAGATGTTTTTGATGAATACTTGTACGCATTGGGAAAGAGGGCCAAGCAGACTAGCATAGTATTCTTGAATTCGACAGAACAAAAGAATTGCTTGCTTTCATTGGAAACTGCTAAGAATGATGTTTTGAACTGTGGCATTCAGAAGCTAACAAGTGGAGCTGATGCCTGCTCCAGCTATACCACAATGGATGTTTCTAATAAACTAGGAGGTCAATTGAAGAATTTAGGTACAGCTTGTAGCCTTACAGAGTCCAAGGGCATTTCCGACCAGGGTTGCAAGTCATGTTTGAGGACATGGGAGGAGATCGGCACATCATCAGAAAAGGAGTTGAACTCAAGCTATGAAGCTGGTATCTGCAGGTTCGCAGCTTTGGTAACATTGACAAGCAGTCTAATTGATGATAGAGAAAGGCTACAGAAAATTTACAAATGCCTGGCCAAACAGAATTTTAACGAAGGTAATGTAGTTTCGAATGCTACAAACATCAACACGTTTTCTTCGTTAGCAATTCTACCATATTTGTCTGTTCTTTCTTATCCTTCTCTTTAATTTACCAGGTTGATTCATACAATTCAGCCAGAAACGCCGATGGTACTAACTCTGTTTAATGTATTTATTTCTTTCCCAGCAATGGAGCTCTCAGACAAAGCTAGCAATGGCAATGGTATTAGCAGGAGTAAAGGTGAACTTACCAACAAGAATCACGATTTCTGTTGAACTTTTAATGCCTGACTACTTCCACTGTCAGATATATCTCCTGTACTCGTTGGCAAAAAGAATAAAGACATGTTCACATTCTTTATCTAATCAACTTTCTTGATGGCAGCAGGTATGGTTTTCATAGTCATTGGTGTAGTTGGAATTCTGGCAATGGTCTTCATCGTATTTTTGCTATTGTTTTACAAAAGATGGATGTCAGTCAGGAGAAAAGGTACTTTCTGATGACCAGTTAATCCTAATTGCAAGGATCTGTAAAATTACAGCTTTTGATTGTTCCTGTTGCTTTATTTGACAGCACCATTTGCTTCAAAGTACTCGGACGTCAGATTTCTCAAATTTTCACTTCAGGAAATTTACTCGGCCACGAACAGATTAAATTCTTCAAATTACATAGGCCAAGGCGTGGCCGGTAAGGATTCTGCATGATGAAGTGTAGTTTGATTAGTTAACCTGAAAGAGAAACAAGATTGCACAGATAGATCTTCTTTTTCATTCTTTTGCAGGAAAGGTTTACAAAGGTATACTATCAAATGGGGAGCATGTTGCAGTTAAGCACATAATCGACGACGGACATTTAGAAACGTTCTTCAGGGAAGTTACAAGTCTATCTCAAGTTAGGCATCCAAATCTTGTAGATTTGATTGGATTTTGTAGTCTGAAAGAAGAATGTTACCTGGTTTATGAGCTATGCCACAATGGCAATCTATCAGAGTGGCTATATGGTAGCCTTCTTTTCTTCCATTCTTAAACATTTACTTTGCCATTTTCATTACATGGAGAGCCAGTTAATAATGTGAATGAACAACACAACAGGGAAGAAGGGGGTTCTTTCTTGGATCCAAAGACTTGAAATTGCAGTTGATTGTGCCAGAGGTCTCTGGTTTCTCCACAACTACCCAGAAGGTTGTATTGTTCACCGTGACATTAAGGTATAGGGTGTATCTGAGACATTTATATATCTACATTAGGATATATCTGATCTGCTTTTGTATTGACAGCCGACCAACATTCTCTTAACTGCTGAATTTCATGCAAAGCTCTCAGACTTTGGGTTATCAAAAGTAATGGATGTGGGTCAATCTTTTGTAAGCTCAGAAGTGAGAGGTACATTTGGTTATGTTGATCCCGAATATCAAAGAAACCGCCACGTAAATGCTAAAGGGGATGTTTACAGTTTTGGGATTGTGCTACTGCAATTGCTCTCAGGAAAGAAGGTTTTAAATCTGAACAGCAACGGTCCAACACAGCTACATAAGTTGGTAAGAATCAAATGAACAATCAATAATCAGTCTCTGTACTTAGGCTTGTCCGTGATTACCAATTGTCCCTGATACATTTCTCCACTTCGCAGGCAAAATTTCTTGCAAGAGTTGGTAATATGGTAGAATTTGCAGATCCGAAACTTAACGGGGAGTACTTGGTGGAAGCTTTTGACCAGGTACTTAAGCTAGCCTTGTCATGTACAGGGCCTAAATCAGAAAGGCCATCGATGGAGCAAGTGGGACTCAAATTAGAGAACGCTCTCGACATCTCAATTCAAGTTGATAATTCATTCAATTGTGGCCAAGCATCAATCTCGGATTACTCTGAAACAAGCAGTATTGTAAGTGTAAGATAACAGATTGTTTGTTTTAGTTGCAAATCAATAAGAGGAGGGTCTCTTACGAGTTATGCCATGTCCACATTGTTAACAACTCCTTACGCAAACCATTACTTTTTTTTTCCCTACAATGTGTCCTAAAAGGGTCTCAATTATGGGAAGACACCTTTAAATCATTCACACTCAGATTAGTCCCCATTCGAGCCGGATAGGTCTCTTGTAGAAGGCAAAGCTCTGATCCCAAATTTTAAACGGCTGCATACATTAGGACGGTTCGAACCTGCGATCTTACTTAAACAAAGAGAGTCCTTTACCAATCCACCAACAATTTAGAAAACATTTACTTATTATAAGAGGAAACAAAAATATCTTACCTAAACTACTATGCAGAAGTAACAACCATTTACTTATCTTCATCTAGATCTCCAATTGCTTTATTCATATATCGCACAGGCTAGGCTGCAACACCCCTCGGTGATCTCCACAACTACTTTCTTTGTTGTTTTCCTTTGTTTTTTTGTTACACTTTATTCGTTCTGCTTAAATTTCTGTTTCTTCCTTGAAGTTGTTCGGATGTTTTGTCAGTTGTCCTGTTCAAATTGCTAGAACAGGACAGGAAATTCTACGTTAACACTACTGTACCCGTACCAGATTTTTTAATGTGCTCTACCTCTACGTCAACGTCGGTCCTGCTTTTATTGGAAACTGTCATGTCTCAACGCCACATTTCCAGCTGGGACACTTCTGGCAAATCAAATCGTTTCATTACGTTTTTAATGAGGAAAAGCAATCCCCCAAATCTAATCACGACCAAACTTTCCCCTTTAAATCATAGAATAGACAGATCAAATCAAAGTATTTGGTGAATTACACATTTTTCGCGACTTATCCAGCCGCAATATAGAAATATCTTTGTTATTTTGTTAATTTTATTTAAAATTATTTTAATAAAAATGTTAAAATTCAGAGAAGTTTGGTGCGTTGGATAGGTTGACTTGAGTTAAGACGAAAGGTTCACATCAATCGCTCAAGGAAAATTTTCTTATGGTCATTTTAGGGAAAGGGTTCACATCAATGATGAACAGGCTACAGCTACTTAAGAATTGATAATAAACCTGTCCAGGAAGAAGCCTATGAAATGAAAGTCTGAAAACGAGTCGTATAAATGCCAGAATAGACTCTCTCGTATCGCATGCAAGGGCAACTAACAAGATCGTGGAGGAGTCATATTCGCATATCAACTGGACAGAAAAGGACATGAAATAAACGAATTCATCACCCTTGTGCATAAGACCCGGCAATAGTAATCCTAAGCCGCAGGTCAGGTGAGTTGGTCGGAGGTTTTTCTAGTTTAAGTGAGTTTGTGGGTTCGAAATATCCTCATATATATAGCCGTTTAAAATTTGGAGTTAGAGTTTTATCTACGGACCTATCTAACTCAAGCATAGATTGATGTGAATAATTTAAAGATATTTTTTATAATTAAAACTCCCTTGAAACACGTAAGAAAAAAAAACCTGCAATAGTTAAATCTTTCCGTATCAACCTCTCCAATCCCATCAGGGGACCAATAAAATGGTCAACTTCAAGATCTACAATGGACCACAACTAAAAGGAAATGGCAAAGTCCAAAATCGAAATGTCCTCTAGGGAAGAAAGAAACTCTCTCGCTGTCAATTTCACGCTCCTAACTTTTAAACAGACCCACGAGCTCTGCGACGCACCTGTAGAGCCACCCCCACAAGAACTTTATTTCGTTGTTATTAAGATCCGGAGCGGTATAATATCCAGCTGGTGAACAACTAAGCAGAAGATTCTGACTGTGCTCCACTATAAGTAGCCGTCAAAAATCTGCATATTAGTATATCCTTTTTGAGTATCCTCCTTCCCCAATCTAGTGAAGACAGAAATGGCATTTTCCCAAGAAAACATAGCATTGGGTGTCTTGTTGCTCTACATGAGCTTAGGGGTTTACTCACACAACAAATACTACACGCCTCCTAAAGTTACACGTTTAACCGATCTGTTTACTCATGTATCCATCAGTGAAGGGTTCTCTACGTCTTACGGAGAATCAAATGTTAAGATACTGAGTAATGGATCTTTCGCTACGCTTGCTCTCGACAAAAAGTCAGGTACTTTATTAATCGGTTACTTGAAAAAAACCAGCTTCAAAATTACTCAGTTTCATCATTCTCATGTCTGTTTTGCAGGCTCTGGATTGGCCTCTCGGAGCAAGTATTACTATGGATTCTTTAGTGCTGCAATAAAGCTACCTGCTGGTTTAACCTCTGGAGTCGTAGTCGCCTTTTATGTAAGCTCTTCTTCTGCATTTAAATGTTTTCTGCATGCTCAAAATTAGCAATCTTCATTTGTCCATATATGAGCTTTTCTGTTTGATATTATCAAGCTAAGTTTACAAAGAGAAGCTGAAATCTTTACGCTTTCGATATTAAAAGAACTTGCAAGGAGTTTAAACCAATAATTTGATGTGCGCCCAGATAGAGTTATTCAATAATTGTGTACAATGTCTGAAAGTGGGAAAGTTCAGTTGTCTAATGCAGATACTTACCCGCACAACCATGATGAGATTGACATTGAACTTCTTGGCCATGACAAGAGAAATGACTGGGCCTTTCAGACCAATGTGTACATAAATGGAAGTGTTCGCACAGGCAGAGAAGAAAAATTCTATCTCTGGTTTGATCCAACAGCAGCACACCACCATTACAGCATCATCTGGAACAGCCATCATATTATTATTTTTATACCAATTTAAACATTTAATTTACCAAGTCGGGGGTGGGTTGGTTCCTCGACTTAAATAGCCTGGAACAAAGGATGATGGGCAGAGTCAGGTACATGTGGAGGGAGGTACAAATTAATTGAAATTAGTGGCGGAGACAGTATAATAAAATAAGACAGGTAAGATCAAAGACACACACATGAACTGTCGCGGACAACGTACCTGCAGTTGCACTCCAGCCATGAAATTGGGCCACAGTCACGACAAAGAACTATAGCTGCAACTTGTTATTGTTATTTAATGACAATTTCATCCAACCGACTCCACTACCTCCTCAATCGCTCAACTAAAACTGTATTAGCATTGAATTTAGTACCAAATCTAGCGAGACAACGTGACCATAATCTTATGCTATGTTTGGTCAGATGTAAACTTTTAATAGAATAAGATGAATTGGTTTATAATAGAATGGAATGTAAATGAATGTAATATTAGAAAATTGTTATTCGGGAGAGATGAAAGAGTTCATAATATAATATAGTAAAATGTTGCTTAGAAAAAGGGTTCATAATGTAATATAGTAAAATGTTGCTTATCATTTTACATTTCATCCTAAACCTTTTAAATTGGAAATAACTTATTTTTACTGTTTATAATGAAACGAGATGTAATGTAAAACCATGATTTTTCATCTTATTTCATTCCATAAAATGTAATATAAAACTCTCATTTTTCATCCTATTTTATTATAAACCTTCCTCACAAAATATGAAATAATATTACATCCTATTTTATTATATTAAATATTAATAACTACCCAATCAAACATACCTTGAGATTTTCTTTTCTTTTTAATGAGAGTGTGAATGCTGGAAAGGAAGTCCGTTAATTTGATTAGGTCATCTTCGTAAATTTAAAATAGACCTTTTTTTTTGTTGTTGTTTCTCACTTTTCACTAAAACCTCTGACAATTTAAAATTTTCCCAAAAAAACCTTCATAATTATCTAAAATTTCTGCAAAATTTTTAATTAATTTTTAATATTGGTCAACGACGCGTATGTTAATTTTTTTCACATAAATAATCACTTCAAATGGAGGTGATTGAAATTAATTAACCATAGAAGCGACATGTAAAATAGATTAATTTATTAATATATCATATTTATATATTCTTGTTTATATTGAAAATGCAATAAATATATAATGCTAAATATATATAATATTACTTTCATATTTGATCCATAATTAGTGACATATTTACTTATGAAACCCTGAAAATAATTTAATATTGAATTATACTCTATTGAAGTTTTGATAGAATTTGAAGTGTGGGAGCATTGTTTTTATACTTAACAAATGATTTATGTTTGATGTTTAATTTTGGGTAAAAGACAATCATGTCATGTATTTTATTATTACTATTTAGATCCTATGCATCTTAAAAATCTAAAAAGCCTTTATGTTTGATTAAAAAAAATCAAAATCAATCAACAACAATAATATTCAATAAAAATTCTAGAGTTTAAGGAGATTTAATAGTACACAGTCTTATCCTTAACTATTAAAGAGGTTATTTCACAATCAATCATTCAATTTAATTATATCATTAATCTCAATTATCGTGACAATTTTATATGTACGACACTTCACATAAATAATTACGATACAAGCTATCATTGAAAATAACAAAAAGTATATTTTAGTTGTTAATATTTTCATTCAAATTTAAATTTGATGTGAACATTTTGGAGTATTTAAATAGACCATTTACATTTAAAAAAATTTTAATTGACTCTCAAATAAATAGAAACACTAATTTTAGTCCGAATTTCATTAACCTAAGTTTGTCTGCCACTTTTTTTTTTTTTTGGATTAAGTGGCGTTTACTTCAGTTTTGCAGGCAAATTGGCCCCAACTTGAATTACTGGAGATGAATCATTGAATATGTAAGTTGGGTTACATAAAAAGTAGATGGAATCTATAATACGGTTTAATGAAGTAACTCTAATTAGTCATTTTTCTATTAGCATACTTGTCTATATGGTTTCAATGTTATTTTAGTTTTTTCTATTCATTTTTCAGAAAAAAAAAGGTTGGGTGACATATTGGTAGATTTCTGACGTTCCTAGTCAATAAATTGGATTACATGTCAGATGTGTGTGACATTAGCATTGAAGAAGAGATGCTGTAAAAGGAAATATGCATGTTCTAAGGTAGGTTTTTTAATACGGTACTTATAATATAGTCCTTGCTCAAAAGAAATTGTCACTTCAGCAAACGAAAAAGCCTAACAAATTCCAGATAATTCAATTAATAGTTCAGTCCACTTAGCATGTAGGACAATGTTATGAATACCGTACCGGGCTCAGTACCGGATTGGGCTATGGAACGGAACTGTACCGGTACCGGTTGATACCGGGTATCGTTTCGGGATATTTTTTAAATTTATAAAATAGTCCCTAAACTTTTTACAAATTGCAAAATAGTCCATATTGATATATTATACAGCTGTACTGTATACTTTACTAGTTTACTGTTTACATCAACCA
>JANPWU010000003.1:12075966-12086937 GCA_024707465.1 Erythroxylum daphnites
CGGGTAGGCACAACATTCAATGAACAGATGAACAGAGAACTCCAGAACTTTTAAACCGTCGGATTCAATGAAGGAGCGGGATGACTGCAGAACTTTCAGAGAGGGGGAGGGGGTGATTGTCACCGTCGGATTAATTGGGCGGTTGGGATGGATTGCGTGGTCGTCCATCCCAACTCGTCCTTAGTATATATACTTAATAATTGCCAACTAATTACATTATCTACTCTTAACTTAGTTTTCTTGCGAAAGTATATCTTTAGTGGTCTATCAGACTAATAGGAATGAACGGAGATGAATCAATAATTCTGCGGTGCAAATACTCACCTCAGAAATATACTCCTTATTTGCATCAACTCCACTTCTAAAAATCTTGTGTCTGAACAACACCGACTTCAATCATCAGAAGACAATCGACATTTTAACAACTTATGATTTACATAACAGTAAAGCAAACCTTTTCAAGTCGTTGTTTCATCATACATTACATAGTTTCTTATTTCTATGTTTGACTAAATAAATGAAATTACTTAACAAACATAGCATAGTTAATAACTTCATTCTTTCCTCAAAAGCCCAAAGTGGAAATTTCGTATACTTTAAACAACCAACCAAATTTACGTCCGAAGTCAATTCTTAGTTGTCAGTAGAAAGTGACTCCGCTATGAAACGGGAAGAATTGTGGAAGGAGAGAAAAGGGCACCTCAAATTGGTAGGTGAGAAAACGAACAGTAACCTCTAAAAGAGCCATGGATCTGAGGATAAACTGAAAGGAAGTGACAAACTTGCAGTCATAACTGGAAGAGAACATTCTGATTGCTTGGCTAGTCGATAAAAGATTGAAGATTGATGGTTAAATGGTGAAGAGGTTATCATCTTCATCAATTTATAACCATAATGTGTTTCTTAGAGAAGGTTATGTGAAGTAATCATTAATGTTATTTGTTATATAATGTTTTACTTTCATCTAATGTGTCTATCATACGTTTTTTTACATCCACTTTAATATATATAACAGATATTATTCATATTAACTAAAATGAATAATTTAATCCTCTTAAAGAATTGTCAGTTGATGAAAGAAGAAAAATTAAAAAGTTCCATTTGAGCAACCGCATAGCATAGTAAGTGTTACTTTGCAGGCGTTTGAAGTCGTCATTTATCCTCACATTGAATTGAACAGGTATTGGCAGAAAAATGCAGTCTTTTGGTCATGCTTAAGGCCAGTGTATCTGTCTGGAGAATTCGCTTCACAAGATGCTAATGCATTTGGAGTGGTTCAACTTGAGCTTCTGATGGGACAAACAGTTGTGGTATTCAACCGGGGACCTACATGATTCAACCTTCTACAACATCATTCAGATTCAGGCTTCATAACATACTTTGAAGATAAACGAAACCATATTGAATGAAATATTCTTCCTTGCTTAAACCCTGTTTAAGGTCTATTATACGGTATGGGAATAACATCGTCCAATTTCATACACAATGGATATTCCTGCTCCTCACATGATTCTGCATAGCTTCAAATTACAAATTCCACAACAAATAAGACGAAAAAATTGATTGAAAATCTGGAGGCTGCAGAAACTTTGTGCCTAATATTTACCAACCACCCCAATAAACTATGGCTGGAAATTCAAGAATAGTGCTATTATATGGCAAGATATGAACCTGTGAAAATGACACAGAAAGAAACATTTTACCAGAATTCTGCTTTTTTTTATATCATTAACATCTTTGTATTATTGTGATGTTGTGACACAAGAAAAGCCATTCAATTAAATGCAAATCACATTATTGATTCTAGTAATTCAGATTTCACCAACGGCACCATCGAAGGAAAAAAGATATCTTGCTTTTCTTAGCTCTTCTTGAAGCAATATGTGGCAAATACAGACAATTAGATATTTATCCAATATCCAAATATTTGTGCTTTTAAAAGCTCAAGTATGTCTGCACAATCAGGTTGCGGTCCACCTGTATATTTGCATAAGCACAAAGAGACATTACAAAAATGGTGTTTTTTTATATTCAAGTCACATGGACCAGAAGAGGTTTATAACATAGATGTAATCAACTACAAGCAAAGAGAACCAGATGGTACCACAATGACTTTCTAGCCAAAATCACCCACATCAAAGATCACCGCAACCACAATCTTTGAGGACCTGGAAAAGAATTAAGATTTTTTATAAGAAGAATGCTACATACGATAATTAAATACTGATTGATAGTGATATGCATTTTAGAGATCATTTTTGAAGCGAAGCATTCATGTTGCAGTGAAATGAGTAAAAGAACAAGATTAACGTACACCATAATAAGAGCTATGAGGAACATGGATGATCTGCGTGTAGAGATAGATAGATAGATAGCTGGAGAGAAGTTGCTTGGAAACAATGGGTATCATGGAGTGACATGTACTCGAAGGCTATTTACTCAAACTTGTCATGCTTTCTACACTTTCAACTGAGAAGAAACTTCCATGTCAGATGGCAAAGCCTTATTTACAGCTGGAAGCTTCTTGTACATCAAATATTTGCGTCTTTGCAACATGAGAAAGACTAACATGCTATCTGTCTTAGCAATGCTGTAGCCTGCTTTTGTGTACATGATGAAAGGGGCTGAATCAATCATTCTACAGTGCAAGTACACCTCTCTATCACAACACATCTGAGAAATGAGCTCCTCACTTGCCTTCAGAAGATTCCAACCAATTCCTTTCCTAACATTTTTCAAAAACATACACTCAGAATTCCAATCTGGTCCAATTTATGCGCAGCAAGCAATGCTACCATTGTTCCACAAACTACCTACATTGTAAAGAAACAAAGCCTGGAGTCTACTCTAGGATCGATATATTTCATGATCACAACTTTTGAAATAACTTAAGGAGGCGGAGTTTGAGTTCAATCATCAAACTCTTCTCGTTTTAACAACTTATGATTTATATGCTGCCGATATATTTCACTCATTGATTCATACTTTAGATTGGTTAATTAATATATGAAAATAATCAATTATAGACATTCCAACATGGTTAATAATTGATCTCCTTCCAGGAAAGTACAGAAAAAGCAGGGTAAACTTACCTACGAAGTGACTTCTTAACAGTCATGTTGCATATATAGGGAGAATTCTTTGGTGGAGTAGGTGTAGGAGGAGAAGAATTAGCACCCATCTTGTCAAAGCAAACCTCCACGGTGCCTGCCAACTCCCCCTCATCCTCATTCTCTTTTCCTCTGTAAAACCCAATAAGAGTAACAGCATGAGGCAACACATCTCTCCTCTCAATCAAGTACTGCTTCACCAAGAACCTCAAAACAGACACATAAGCTACAGGCAACAACATGGATTCCGCAAAGGATTCTGCCAGCAATTTAACAGTGACATCCATCTCCGCTGGCCTCATCACTCGTACCCTCATCGACCCACTTTCCAATTCTTGGTAGTACCCAAAATCCTGAAGGACTTTAAGCTTTGTAAGATCATCATTACTCAAAAACCTCCCAGCTTTAAATGAGTCCTCAAGAGACGAATAAATAGTGGAAGCACTCGTTGACTCGGTTGTTGTTGAAGGAGAAGAGGAGTGAGAGGAGGATCTGAAGCTAAAGCGGTCAGACTTTACGAAAGAGAGTAGAGGATGTCTTGGATTGGGAGGTGAGACAATGAAGGGCAGTCTATGACTGCGTTGTGGATCTGAGGATAAACTGAGAGAAAGTGACAAACTTGCAGCCATAGATAGAACAGAGAGACCTGGTTTGCTTGGTTACTCTATAAAGATTAAAGATTGACGGCTAAAGAGTGAAGGGTCATCATCATTCATCTAAAAAAAATGTTATCTTTCTTAGAAGTGAAGATAATATAATCTAATCTACCATTACTGGACAGCAGAAAAGGTTAAGCCTTTAAAGGCTTTATGAGATCAAAGTTTAAAAACCGATGAAATGAAACGAGTTCAATAAACAAAACATGCGCAAGCCAACTTGAACTTGCTAAGAAATCTCATAGAAGATCCAAGTCGATGAAGTGAGATCGGATGGCCAAATTCCGCTCAAGACTGCACGAGTTTGTTCAGATTTTTTAGTAGTTTTTTTTTTCTTCCACAATTTATCAAATTTATATTAGTTTTCTGCGTAAATTTATCATAATTCTAATTTCATTATTAACTAAATATATAATTATAAAAATTTTAAATAATCGTTTATTAATAGAAATTAAATATATAATTTTAAATAATATTGGATTCAAAAAATTAAAATTTATTTTAATAACTAAAATTTCTATTAGTTTTACTTATCACTCTTTAATTTTTAATAAAGATATAATTGATTAATTATATAAATAAATTAATTTTGATTATACTAATATTAATAAAAACATTTTTAAAAAATAGAGAAAATAACTAATCTAGCTCTTGGTTCTCCTTATTAATTGGTTCGATTAAGGTTCATGACATGGGCTTAAGGTCTAAAACAATGTGATATTTATCCTGTCTTGTAATATTTCTGTAGTTTCTTCCGAGTTGGCATGTCTACTTTTTCAATTCAGGAATGATGGTGGGTTTTAGAGTTAATCATTGCTCAAACTTCTGGTCATTAGATTCGGGTAATCAAATGGCCCAAAATAGAAGGATTTGTGTGAGAATGTAACTATGCTCCCACATATTGGTTGATATTCACGAGGCATTTGTGAGTCTATCTGATGTGCCCATTCAGAAGCAGACCATAATTTTCTAAGATTTTTATCAAATAACCAAATATATCTTGACCCTTGATCTATTAAAAATTAAATTTCGTATGTGGGAGTTTGATAAGACCACTAAAGATCATCCTTTTAAATGTTAATTCTCTTGTAGTATTTGTAATTATTGATTTTAGCTCACAAGTGTCGCTAAAGATTATATATTGTATGATTCATATCTTTAGATGCTTTAAAAAAAAATTTAACCGTATCTCGAAGTGGGTAAAAATAAAGGCTACCTAAACTAATGATTCTAAAGTTGTTGTAGATTTTTTAAAATCTAACATATTCAGTTGGGATGATATTATGAGAGCTTTAATTAGAGATCAAGGAACATATTTTTGTAACTGAAATTTGGAAGCATTATTAAAAAGATATGATGTTATACACAAAGAGCACTACCTTATACAATCCACAAACTAATGGATAAGCTCAAGTTTCAAATTAATAATTCAAGTCAATCATAAAGAAGATAGTAAGTCCCAAGTAAAAAAGGTTAGAGTATTCAGTTGGATGATACATTATGGGCATATAGAACAGTTTATAAAATACTAATTGATAGGTCTCCATATAGGTTGATATTAAGTAAGTCATGCCATCTTTCTGTTGAATTAGAACATAAGGAATATTGGACTACTAAATGAAGCAATATGAATTTGTTTGAAAGTGGTGAACATAGGAAGTTGTAGCTGAAAGAACTAGAAGGAATCTACAGTGATGCTTATGAAAGCTCTGGAATTTATAAGGAGAAAAAAGGCTTTCGTTGATAAAATGATTTCTAGGAAAGAATTCTTTGTCAGACAAAAAGTTCTCCTTTATCATTCAAAACTTTAATAATTTTCAGGTAAGTTGTGATCTTGTTGGATTGGAATTTTTGTTGTTTCTAATGTGTTTTTGCATGGTTTAGTTGAAATTCAAACTTTAACAACTTTGAAAATGTTCAAAGTTAACAATCACAAGCTTACAAAAGAGGCAATAGGTCAGGCTAGCTTAAAATTTTATGATTAGGCACGAATTTGGTCCAAAGCTCAATTAGACTTAGGTATCCCGAAGCCTAATCAGGCTTGAATTTTACAATGGTTTGTAAGTTGAAAAATAAAAGACACAGAATTGGCGTATCTCGTTTGTACCGATCAATAGTTGAAGACATTAAGTTGAGCTAACGACAATAAACTAAGGCGTTACGTGGGAGGCAACCTAAGCTTTAAATTTTATTTTGCATATTTTCATTTTTTTATAAATATTCAAATTCTTTTAGGTTATTTGGCCCCTTTTACCTGAGCTATAATAGTATTACACCTTCTTCACACTATCCAATAGCTAACCACACCTCCATACTTAGCTTTTATAGTTATGTCACCTAATAACACACCATTTAACTCCCACCATTTATATAAAACCACTAATAGCCACTTAACCTAACACCAATAATCACTCAGTCATTACACACACTCAATCGTAGTAACACCCACACCACCCAACAACGTCCACAATGCACTCATGTCAACATCCATCAAATTGTAGCAAGGAATTACTCATCACCACCCATGAGTGCATTTCTCCACTCTGCCCCTATATTCAGGGAAGTCCTTTTACTCATCACTTCTTATACTTTGTATATTACATTAAAGACAATGTTTTGCTTAAGTGTGAGGGTAGGTTTAATTTGGTTTTATTTTAGTTTGTGTAAAAGCATGTTTTGCTTATTTTATTTTGTTTGTTGTCTAGTTTTGTGATTTTATTTTAAATTTTAACTGGTTAGTTTTGAGCTATCCCAATATATAGTTTCATTAAATGCATTTTTAAGAAATTTGATTATATGTATACTAAAGGATTCAGTCATTTAGGCATAAAAGTAGCAATATGTTGAATGGTTAAATTAGCTAGGATTATGCACTTCTATAAACTTTGATGATCAAATGATAAGGCATTATGAGAAGTTAAGTTGACTTTATATAAATTATGAGATTTTGAACTATAAAAGATTGAAACATCCATATCAATCAATGTGTTTCTTTGAAACGTGTTATCTTTTATATAATTTTCTGTATAAATTACATGAGACTATTTGAAGACCATATCGACATATGCATACATAAGAATGAAAAAGGCGTTTGTTATTTTACAATCTCTAGCTTAGAAAGCCACTTAAATTCAATATCCTTAGTTAGCCACTTTGAGCCATAACCTTTTTATTTTATGTTATAACCATATTACAAGCCAAATTATCCACTTAAACATCATTACCCAATCATAATTTTAGTAGGAAATTTGGAAAAAAAATCTCTTACAATTTTAGGAATGGGAATATGGGAATCAAATGAGTATTTTTGTAGGAGTATGAGACATGAATCTTATGTTGTCACTACTCTCTTTTGTCATGGTCTAAATTCTTTTCTTTATTAATATATTTATTTAAAAAAGAGAAGAACAATCAATAATGGTAGCAATAAGAAAATCCAATTTTCAACCCATTATCTTCTCATGAAGTAGTTATGCATTCCCAAGTGAGGTGTATATCACAATTCCAATTTATAAGTTGGTTCCCTACATATGTTTAGATGCCTTGCTAGTATTTATGGCTTTAACCTTTTTGCTTTTTGATCCTCACCTTTAACATCAACCCCATTACAATATAAAATAAAGTCCTTTTGACTTATGTACTTGTATACTCCAAATGGTGGAGATTTGGTGTAAAAGTAAGCATCTGACAAAATATTTACATTGGAGGGTTTGGACAGAAACACTGAACCATTAAACATATGAGTGGATTAAGTGAACCAATAACAATAATAACAACAATCCCAGAAAAAGTCTTGTTGAGACGTAGAGTCTGGAAAGATCTAGAAGTACGCAACATTACCCATAACTGTTAGAGAATATGTTTATGATAGACCCACAGAGAAAAGAAAAGAAAAAGATAAAAGACAAAAAGAAATAAGTTTTTGAAAATTATTGGTAAGGAAAAAATCAAAACTACAATATAAAGATAAAAATACATATACTATAAAATATACAATATACAATATAAAATAAATACTAATAATAATAATAGTAGTAGTAGTAGTAGTAGCAGTAGCAGTAGTAGTAGTGGTAGTGGTAACTTTTCGCTGATATGAATATATAATTCAATTTTTCGGTGACTTCTGAAATACATACTTGAAAAGGACTATCATTGATATCTTCATGACAAATTTCTATATAATCATCTAAAACTTTTTTAAGAGCTTTTAATTTATTCGTAGAGCCATGCGTGTGCGCTACTATCTGTTCCGGTTGTTCACTTAATTGTTTTAGTTGTTTTATCATTTCTGTTTGTGTCTGTATGACAAGATTTATTTGTTCCTCGAGTTGTTTTTGTTGATTATTGACGTCATTAATTTGTTGTGTTATTGTCTTCATAGAGTATTCTTAACATAATTTGAGAGATCCAAAATTTGTTGTTGGATAGTATCTAATTGTTTTTGTTTTTCATCTATTTTTGGATCAGTGATACTAAATGGAAGTGATCGTGGAATAGAAGAAGATGATCTAGTGAGTAACGGTTTTAATGCAAATGATTGTTTAGAAAACGAATGACTTCTCTTAGGTAGATCTTGTATAAAAGGATACTGGATAGCAGGTAATGGACTTAATTTTGTATGAAATTTGGTTCCTACTTTTGCTACATTTTGAAATAGTTGATCTATATAAATCTGATCAGTATTTTTGAAATCAATACTATGGCGAGAATTTGTTAAAGCATAACTAATCTGATAAGTAATAGAGAATGGGTATTGTCCTTGGGTCATTAGATTGGTTTTATAGAATTTATAAGCAATGGTAATAATATCTGGAAGATCTAATGATACTAAAGGAATTCCTAATTTTAACCTAGCATTGAATTTTATTTTTCCATATGCTAAATTGCCGTTCATCATGCCAATAATTTGGTCATTTAAATAAGTCATTTGTTCATCTAAATTTTCCATTCTAATTGGAGAATTAATGCCTTCTTGAAAAGTTGATTTTATTAAAATTTGTATAGTAGACAGATGAATATAACCAATTTTCTTTCGTTTTTCTTTGGGTAATTTTTATATTTGTTTTGCAATTTGTTCTTGATCTATAAGACTAATTCTAATATGTTCAGTACATTGATCGATTCGTACGGATGTTTCATAAAGCATTTTTCCAAAGTAAATAATATTTTGTCGATTAAAGATTTTATTGAAAACTGATTTATGAATATCTTGTCCAGGTTTTAGATCTAATTGAGCTTTTGCTATTTGGTTTTGTTTATCTTGAGAAAGTGAAGTTGATACTTGAAATGTTCCTAAAGATTCTGTTAATTCTAAATTGTCAATATCTAGAATTTTTGAATCTTTTTCTTGTCTGATTAAACTAGCCATTAATGGGAATGATAGAATTGATGATTTGTTTGAATAGTTTCTAATGTCTGTAACTGTTCAATGTACAATTGATATAATTGTCTAGCTACTGCTAAATGTTCTTTATAAGGGCTTTGTCCTATGGTAATGTCGAGATAGTTGAAATAATTGATACGTGTTTCATTATATTGTGTATGATCTTGATATTTTGTTATAGTATGTTGTACCGTGATAATTTGCTGATTTAAATCTGTACAAATAGGACAACTCATTCGTCGTCTTTATAATCAGAATAATCGGATAAATAATCACCGATATATTCTATATCGTCTTCTAAAATGATATATTGAACATTAGTATTTAATCTAAATAGTTTTCTCCATAAAAAATCTAAACTTAAATCTATATAATCCATACTAGTATAGAAATAATGATCTGCTAAATCTAGTGGATGAATAAACAGTAAACTAAGATAAACAAAAGAGTATTAAAGGTTAAATATAAAAAAGAGTAAAGAAATAATGTAATAATTGAATCAAATAATGTAAACAATAATTAATGAATGAACATATGTGTGCCATGTGTATTGCGAATGTACTTAATCAATTAAATACTTGATTTGGTCTAAAACTTCTTCTTTATCCATTTTGTTGGATTGATAAAAGTAATCAATCTATCCTAAGAACATTCGTGCTTCCATTAAAAGTTTGTGATTATTATACTAAGTAGCTAATTGTATGAGATCTTGATAAAACTTTAGATACTTTATTTGTTCCTGTTCTACTTCTTCATAAAGCCAGATTAATTGTTTTAAATGTCGTTTAAGTTCAAAATACATCTTTAATCAATAAGATACTGAATTACAGAAAGATAATATGATCTAAGTTGAAGAACTTCAGTTCGTAGTTTGGTGAGTAATGAAATGAGTTCATCTGTATCCTTCATTTGCTAGCTGGCAAGTGCTTTGATAGCTTGAGCATCTTGGTAGAGAGGATGATCTTTCGGGATATTATAGATTTACATTTTATGAGCATTTTTATTACTTACAATATATGTTCGAATTGACCCGAGAAGGTCTGTTAAACAGACTTCCATTCCGTTTAACGGACATGGGGCTTCCAAAACCCCTCCAAACCTTCCAAAATGCTTCCTACATCAAACCTAACATCATAAACACTTATGATCTTGCAAAATTTAACTCTTCTAGTGCAAATTCAATTCATAACAACTCAAACATCAAACTTAACTCATCAAACTCTCAATTCTTGATTTATTTGGTCCATCAAAAACCATAATTGCTCATCAATTAGTAAAGCTATCTCAAACACAAACCATATACAATATCCTAACTTATAACACTCGTATCTCTCCATTCCAATGTCCAAAATTTACAATCTTGATAGCGTTGGAAAGATAAAACGATCATCTACAACTTCGAGGAAGACAATTTTAGCCAATTCTATCTCAATTATTCCAGATTTTCATTTAAGTCAAACATAAATCTTATCCATGTGAAAACTTGAAATTTTGCCTCAAATTTACTTCCTTAGCTACTACACCATCATTCTTATCCATTCAAATACTAATCCTTCTTTTCCATAACATTTCAATTACAAGCAATGGCAACTCATACTCAAAGTTCATCAACTCATTTGGATTACTTCTTTTAGTGCACTTGAAATCACTTAACCTTATCCATAATTAAGTCAATTTTCAACATGTTCATAACCATTTGAATGGTCAACTTTTCCTTCATCCGTTCTTAACTCTTAGCTCATTTTACTTGCCAATTTAGCTACATCCCATGATTCATAACCTTCCTATCTTTCTTGTCCATATTGCCTCACTTATATATAAC
>JANPWU010000003.1:12270306-12280448 GCA_024707465.1 Erythroxylum daphnites
GCCCCACCTCAGATACAAAAGAATTAGCAGTAACATTAAAAAAAATTACCACTCTAAAATATTCTCCCAACGATAGGTTGTCTAGTAGCAGAAACGCACAACTCATCAAAGAACAAAGAGCAACAGTAAAACATAAGATGACCAAACAAATAAACTCAAATCAAGAAGAGAAGTAGTAATTTCAAGAAAGAATTAAAGATTTAAACTCAAACAAGCGTTTAAACTCAAACAAGCATCATAGAAACAAAGACCCCTTACATGGCTCAATTTTTGAGTCTATGGGTTACCTACAGTAGCAGCCTAACGAAAGTCACAGTAATCGCCTAAGGAGAGTCCTCAAGATTTCTACATCTATGGGTTACATACATCTATGGAGATGGTGAGATATGGTGAAGCGAGGATGATGAAGAGAAGATAGTGAAGAGGTGAGAGACATATTGATTTCTGAATGAAATCTAAAGGGTTTAGGTTTAGGTTTAGGTATATCTGTCAAACCGATTAAGAAGATGGGAAGGGGCGACTGGTGAGAGAGAGAATGAAAACTAAATTCTGTATCATCCAATCAATTAAGAAGCGAGAGACAGAGAACGAAATGTGAAATCAGAAGTTGCGAAATCTGAAATGGTGAAGGGGCAACTGGCGAGATAAAAAGGATTATGAATTTTTGTATTGTCGAACCAGTTAGAAAAACCGGTCGATTTTCATACTGACAAGTTTTTAGTTAAAATCGAACTGAAACATTAACAGGTTCAAACTTTTTTTAGTCAGACCGGTCAGTTTACTCTGGTTTTTAAAACCTTGTATTTTAAGATAAAAGCTCTCATTGTTTAAGGAATTTTAGAAAAGCCTCTTAATCTTTAAAATTTTCCAAAAATAATCTTCTTAATTTTTTTGTTTTTCAAAAAATCCATTCGTTTAGACTTTTGATAAAATAACGACAAAACATATATTATAAGAAGATCAGAAGTAGACTAATTAAATGCTATTTTTAAGATGATTCAACACATCTTTTAAACTTAAACTAAAATAATTAAATTTGACAAAAAAAATATCATAATTATCTTTAATTATTAATTTAAGTTAAATTTAATTCGTTTGGATTGAGTTTAAAAGTTGAGTTGAGCTAGTATATTAGTGACATTGATTGATTCACATTTGATGTTCATATTATGTGTGTTTTTTCTTTATTTTTTAACTAAAGCCTAAAAGAATGAATTTCTTTAGAAAACTAAAAATTAAGAGTTTTTTTTTTCAAGAATTTTAAAGAATGAAGAGTTTTTCCAAAGTTTTTTAAACTACAAAGGAAGTTTATGTCTTTTAACTTATATTTTATACTTAATATCAAAAGTTGTGAATACGTACTAGTTCTTACCAGTATTTCGAAGATGAGAGTAAAATAACTTCGTGACGGAGAAGGACTTTTCCTCCAAAAAAAATGATTTCTTATTTTTGTTCTCTTAAGATATTTCTAATTAGAACTTGATTGAGACTTTTTAAATCCAAAACATAAAATAAAAAGATTCAAGTAGACCATAAACCAACAAAAAGAAGAGATTACCTTCAAACTCTTGTTTGAATTCTTCCCTAATTATCGAAACTTTTTTAAAAAACTAAAAAGGATATAGTCAATATAAATATTATTTTTGGTTCAGTCGTATTCTGCAAGGCTGGAATGTCATTGTTCTGATCCATAATCTTGCAAAGCTTCGCCTATGGAAAACCTGCAAGACAAACAAAGACTCTCCGAGGGTTGTTTCCCGGAAGGCCCCTCCGACGCTCAAGTCAGTTTTTTGTCAAGGTTTTTGGTTTTTGAGAATTGGGAGATAACTAGGGTTTTTAATTCGTACCTCTATCATGGTTGAACGTTGCCTTATATATGCGGTAAGCTTACCATTAGGTTTAGGTCTCTACGTCCTTCATCGTCTTTGCGTGGGAGACGACTTCTTACTACTGGGCTGTTAATGCTTGGACTAGCATTTGGGCCTCACTGGGTCGGGCCTTACTAGGCCGACCCGACCAATTTTAAATAATTTTCTAAAAATTATAAAATACTACTTTAATTTTTATCAATAGAATTTAGCTCATATTATAACATTCATCTTTTATAATTTACAACTCATGTAAAGTTAACATAAATAATTAAATTTTATTAACTCTAATTTTATTAGTAATTAATATTAAATAATTAAATAAAATGTATTCATTTAATAATAAAATTAAATTATAGAAACTAAATAAAAATAAAAATTAATTTCATATGTTTTAAGAACAAAAAAAATTATATAATAATTAAATAAATTATATTAAAATTTAAAGCAAAAATATGAACATAAAAATAAGAGTGAGCCTTAAAAATTAAACTTTTGTTTTTATTATATTTGTTTATTATATTTAAATTAATTCTACAAACTCATCACCCTTGTCAGTCCTTTCAAAACAAAGAACTTTTCTCCTATTGCAAGAAAATTTACAACAACAACAGTAATAATAGCTTAGAAAAAATTCCACTGATGTGCGAGATCTGAGGAAGTCCAGTAGTACATGACCTTATTCTAACTAGTAGAGAGACTATTTTTGATAAACTCACATGAAGAAAAAAAGAGAAAAATATATATGCAAATACAAATTAAAATAATAAAGTAATAATTATTAAAAATGAAATAAAAATAAAACTAGACATAAAAGATAATAATAATATAAATAAATAAATGAGTATAAATAAAATATAAAAATAAGTAATAAAATACATAATTCAATAACTATAAAACAAGGTAAAGAGTCCAAATAAAAGATAAAACAAGTTAATAAATACAAAACAAAAAGATGACAAGTTAATAAATAAATCAAACTAAGCTATTACAAGAAAATAATTAGGCTAAGGAAATATTTAGGCTAACTAACTAAGAGGGAGGTACTACATATTAACTATTTAGGTTAAATATAAGATATAAGACTAGAAAAAAAAAAAGCTTAAAAGACTTGAGAGAACAAGAAGGACCGTTGTATGTGAGATCTTTTATTCATATTCTAATACGCCAAAGTTTTCTATTAAGAGATATATCCTCAGAAAATTCCAGCAGAGCCATGTTGATTAACCTTTTTCGTGAGTGGTCAATATTTTAATATCATAAGTGTATGTTGTAGTTGTAGCTAGTACCGATAAGTACGGGTCGATCCCACAAAAACTAGGAATACTAGTATTTACCCTTCCCCTATTATCTAGCCTATGGATTGATCTTAGATTTTTAATAAAAAGAAAATAAAACTAAACAATTAAAGAAATAGGAAAAATAAAACTAAACAATTAAAGAAATAGGAAACGATAATGAATGCAAAGGCAGTGGAACTCACTTAGAAAGCTATCGTTATTAGAAATTAGTATCTAGGTTTGAATCCTCTTAAACCCTTAATAGATTAATCTTTTATCTTGCAAATGTTTTGTTGATTTATTAGACTGTGGAGACTCCTATGGTATACTAATAGCTAACCTTGAGTATACTAACAACTAATCCTAAGGTCTTTACTTGAATTACTAAGATTAAATCTTATAGGATTGCATTACCAATTTATGAGTCCCTCTATTAGGTTTGACCTTAATCTGGAAGATTTATGTCATCCTATCTCTATGGTTGCAATCAACTCCATTTAATTACAGTAGATTTATTCACACTAGCATTTCTTAATCTTTACGTATGAAACTAGATTGTGATTTAATATTCTCAGGTTAAATAAAATACGTAATATGATCATAATATACCAAACAACAGATTGCATTAATAAAAGAATTAAATCATATCAAAATATTAACTTAAAGTTCATCTAACCAAATTACTAACTGGACATTTAGTTACACATGATCGAATGCAAAATCAAACACACATTGAAAGAAAAACAAATCGAAAACAATAGAATTGTAATTCTAAATCTCATTGATTGTCTTCTATCGAATGTTTTTGCAATGTAGAGGCTTGATCTTGAATTTTGATGGATCTGTCAATGACTTCTTCATGTTTTCAACTTCTATGGACGAAAATCGAACCTAGAGAACGACTCCATGTCCAGAAATGGCCTCCCAAAGTCTCCTCCTTTATTCGGTCCCCGAAATGTCACTTTTATATTAAATTCTAGGTTTTTGGGTTTTGCATGGTCTCTTACACAGCCGTGAATTAGATTGTGCATAATTGGAATTTGTTGCGTATCGTGAAAATGCACGGGCTTGCTAAAACACACAGTCGTGCACTCCTTCCAAATAACTGATTCTCTGTTTTATGCCACATTTTTGTTTGAATTCTTCTCCTTTAAGTCCATAAAGGCAATTATTATTTATAAACACATTTAAAAGAAATTAAGTACCAAATATACAATAAAGTATAAAATATTAAGCAACATACATCAAATATAGGTGCAAAAATATAGTCAAATATCCATTTATCAAACATCCCCACATTTAAGTTTTTGCATGTCCTTAAGCAAACCATAATTAAAATTATAAATTTCACAACGTCAATCCATCATCAATTTTAATCTATCCATTCATACTATACATCATCATATCCCATTGAGTCAAATTAACATACAATTAGAATTAAGTTATCCTAAAATTAACTTCCTAAACAATATCAATAGTAATCACATCAATAATCGCATTGAAATAAAAAAACATATATCTTTACACCTTCACCAAGATTTCACTCAAAGCACTCAAGTGTTTATGTTAAAAAGCATCAAAACTCTCGATCAATGCATAGTAAAATTCTTACCATAGGCTTGCAATAAAATCACATCTTTACCACTTATATATAAACTATAAATAAAAATTAAAAGGTCTTTGCACAAGTTGTAATGGGGCTTAGGTACTGTATGAGTATGATAACAAAAAGGGTTAAATTGAAGGAAATTTACTTCATAGTATATTTCAAGACTTGTTTACGATTATACACAGTCTTTTCAATACAACTCTATTACTACCAAAAACTTATTCTTCTTTTCTCTCTTTTTTCTTCGTTTTTATCACAAAATTCATTCAGTACCACAAATCAATAAATATTGGACCTTTCATAAATTTCAAACTCAAATAAGTAAATAACCTTTAGGGTTCAATAAAATAAAGAGGTCTTTAAAGAAAAACAAGGTAAAGGTATATAATGTTGGCCCCCGAATTTTTTATTTTTATGATTTATTTATTTATTTTTAGAATTGATTCCATTAATTTAGTGAGCATAAGTAGAAATTAGAAATTAGAATAGAAATGTTAGAATTTAAGTTAGAGTATAGTATAGATTAAATGGACTAAGGAGTTAATAGACATTAGGTTAAATGAGGAGGGGAATTTTGGAAGAACAAGACAAAATGTTGTCTTGAATAAGAAAGAAGGGAAGAAATCATGGAAGAAGAGAAAAGAAGAGAAGAAAACGTAGAGAAGAAAGAAAAGAAGAAGAAAAATGTGGGAAGCTAGAAAGGATGAAGAAGGAAAAAAGTTTGGGCTAAGTTAAGGTGCGTTTCATCTTTCTTTTACTTGGTAGAAAAACAAAAGGGATTGGAAAGAGAAATGGGTTTGTGTTGGAAGAAAGAAAGAAGAGACCATTTTGGTTTTCATGGATTTCTAAACTAGGTTTTTGTTTTTCTAACGTAGATAGACTATAGGTATGTTAAGTTTAAGGTCAATTTTTGTTTATTTTATTTTTATGATTTTTGAAGTTTTATGAATTTCTGTTTGAATATTGAGTTGAATGAGAACTTGGTTTATTTGAAGGAAACTAAGAAAATCTTACTCGAGAGCAAGAGGAAAGCCACAATTGAGTTAGATTTTCCAAGCAATTTACATGGGTAATGTGTTTATAGTTATTGTGTAAATGGGCAAATTTCTTGTCTACATGTGTATGTTGATTTCTTGAATTGAATTGTTATGAATATTGGAAATTTCATTATGATGTATTATTATGTCATGCCTTGAAAGATGCTACGACATTTTGTATATTTGAAAAAGAGAACAAAGCATGAGATGCATAAGAGTATGAATATATGTGATGAATTGAATTGAGCATAGAATTTGCTTGTGTTTGGGCAAGAGAGAAATCATTTCGTTCGTCACGTGCACGTTGACTAAGCCTTCTCTCGGCTGCCCAATTGCGACATATGAGATCCTAAGAACAGACTCATTTTGTTCATGGTGTAAACTTTGGTTTCGCCATTTCGATCCATGAAACTGTCAAGCCATTTGTTTATGATTTTCATCTTTGATTTGTCAAGTATGATGCATAATTGAGTGTTATATGTTTGATGGTTAAATGTACACGTTATGTGTTATGCGTTAACTTCCTTAACTATGAGTTTTTGACCTAAAATGTTTAATAATTGAATTGCTAGAATAAAATGAGATATAGATGTATGTATATATGTTGGATTGTATGGCTCGTTGCCAATGACTATAAATATATTAGCCACTGAGCTTTGTAGCTCAACCCACTATTTTCTCCTCAGGTGTAGAACGAGAAGATCGTTGATCCTTGCAAGGCATTTGGAAACTCCGAGATAGCTACATTTAGTAACTAAGTTAGTTTAATTATTTTGGGTAGCTTTAGCAGCTTATCGAACATGAGCATCCATATGAATTTTGTATTAACCTAATGATGTAGTGTTGATACATAACTAAAGCTTTGCTCAAACTCTATTTTGGTTTAGTAATGAGATTCAGAATTAAAGAAGTTCCTTTTGTGTATATTTACACTTTTCTTTGGTTGATCGTTGATGGTTGTGTGAAATTGGTAATGTGTAAGTGTAGAGTTTTGTGTTTAAATGTTGGCTTCTGGGTTTTGGAACTGAAGGTTTCGCCGCGATGAAGCCAAACCTTGTTCACGGCGAACTTTTCCCGAAGGGTAATTTTACGCGATTTTTTGTAGCTTCGCCGCGGCAAAGTCAAACTTTCGTCGCGACGTATTTGTCTTGAGAGGTTCTTGGATTTGATTTGGGGACTTTGCCGCAGTAAAGCCAGACTTTCACTGTGGCGTATTTGTCCCAAAGGGTGTGGTTGCTCGACCTTGAGACTTCGCCGCGGCCAGGCCAAATGTTGGCCGCGACGAACTTCTCCCGAAAGGTCCTTGAAAATGTCACCTTAGTTTCTCCGCGGCAAACCCGCCAATGCTGACACTGAAATTCTCCATAAATTAAAGTTATGGACTTTCTTTTCGCATGATCCTTACCCGACCGCCTCGAGTGGTCACCTAGGGATAGGCAACGGGACCTGACCCCAACATATAATTTGGGTAAAATTAATGAAAAAGGCTAAGGCTTAACTTGGTTATTCATAAAGTTAATTTTATGGTATGGTGATTTAAAAAAAATATGCTAAAGCAAGTAGGTGAATCTAAATGCCTTCATTATATCAATGCTTTTAATTTAACAAATATGGTCTCAACATGCATAATAAAAGCAAGTTCTAGAATTATCCTACTACGCACAATATCACACATATGAAAGAATAACAAGAGCTTTAAAAATTTTGAAAAATTGTTCTTTAGGCTCAAAAGCTCAAGAAAAAAATTGGGTATATATGTATGTAAATAATGTGCAATTTCATTCAACTTGAATATTTCAATGATTACAAAAAATGTCTTAGAAAACTAATTTTATTCTAACCATCATCCTTTTGCATACCAATTCAAATTAATATTCAATAATAACATATAGTATGCATGGATAGATCTCAACCAATTCAAGATATTAGTTAATAAAATTTATAATCAAGATTATAATAAACATAAAGAAATCATGTTAACATGTTAAGAATCATTAAACCTATCTCCGCATTTAAAGTTGTATATTGTCCTCAATGTACATAATACAAGTAAATATGCAAGTGAGAGGGTTATTTGGTACTTTCCTGATTATGACGATTTTCTGATTTGGATCCATCCAATATGAGACTAACATCATTGCAAAATATGAAAGAAAAGGATAAAAACAAACAAAAGAACTAACATAACAGACAATAAAATCCTATACTAATATGAAAGCAAAAACAAAATAAAATTGAAATTGAAATCAAATTAAAAATATCTCATGGGTTGCCTTCTATGCAACGCTTCTTTAATATCAGTAGCTAGATGTATCCTGCACGTTTCCTTCATCCAAGGTCAATAATTAGTGGCTTGCTTCCATCCTTTTCTCTGCATAGGGGTTTGTAGCTCGTAAGTAAGCCACTTATTATATGATAATCAGAAGGACATAATTGATTAGATTAATAAAACCAATAGACTCCATTAATGGCCTTTTTAATGACAAACTATTAAAAATGTAAGGAATAACAAAACTCCCTGTATCATCGGCTAGCTCGAACAATTTGTCTTTGAGGAAGTAGGAACATTTTATACTTAAGGTTACTACCAACATCTCATTAGTAGTTTCGTTACTTAGTTCCTCCGTCAGTTCTTCCTTATCCATCTTTGTCCACTTTTCTTCTTCTTCTTCTTCTTCTTTCTGGACAGAGGCTTCTGGCTTATCTTCTTCATTTATCTTTTTCCACTTTTCTACTTCCTCTTCTTGGATGGAGGTTTCTTCTTCTTCTTTTGTAGGAATCTCTTCTTCACTATTAAGGGTGATTGCCTTTCGATATCAGTTTCAGTAGAGCTAGACAAACTCCCTTGCATCTCTTTAGATAATATATCCATCAACTGATCAATTTGATTCACCATATTATTTATACGAGCCTTTACTTCCTGATGTCACACGTTTGATTCTTAAATAGACTTAATCATCATATCTCTCATAGCAGCAGTTACCTCCTCGCCTTCTTGAAATGTATCTTCATTCATGAAATTGAATGTTATCTCTTCTTCACTCCGAGGTGGTTGGATGCTTAAATTATACTCTTATTGAATTCACGTTGACTATCTACTCTCTAAGCAAGGCATCTGTAATACTTTCATATCGTTGTTCTTATTTATACATATTCAGTTAGAGCATATCCATTCCATATATATACGTAAGGGTTGCTCCATTCTAAACTATATGTATTTCGTATGATGGGCTTTGAGGTTAGTTGTACATGTTTGGTTGCTCCCATATATATGTCGGTTGAGCTTTTGAAAACATGAGAAGAAATGGCTCTTTGCAATATATTGATGTTTCATATTGCAAAGACACATCCTGATTCCCATAATAATACTGTCTGCTCTATCCATCCATTGTGAGTTATAACTATGAAGTTAAATATCAATTCATAAAATAAACCACCATACACTATCTGTAGAGAAATTCAAAAGAAAATTAAATGAACAAGCTAAAAATACAAAAAGATAAAATAAAATAAATATAAAAGAAAAATAAAATAAAATAAAAACAAAGATAAAACAAAATAAAATGAAAATAACTAGAGTAATATCATTCAATCATTCCTAATATCAAAGTCCCTGATAACGGCGCCAAAAACTTGATTTACCTTTTTCATGAGTGGTTAATATTTTACTACTGCAAGTGCACAGTGTAGCTGTAGCTATTATCAGCAAGTACGGGTCAATCACACAAAGACTATGAATACTAATACTTACCCTCCCCTATTACCTAACCTAATGATTGATTTCAGATTTTTAATAAAAAGAAAATAAAAACTAAACAATTAAAGAAATAGGAAACGATGATGAATGCAAAGACAATGAAACTCACTTAGAAAACCATCATTATCAGAAACTAGTATCTAGGTTCGAATCCCCTTAAACCCTTAACAGATTGATCTTTTATCATGCAAATTTTTTATTGATGTATTGGACCGTGGAGACTTCAATGGTATGCTAATCGCTGACCCCAAGTCTACTAATATCTAATCCTGAGGTCTCTAACTGAATTACATCCTATAGGATTGCGTTACCGATTTATAAGTCCCTCCATTAGTTTTGATCCTAATCTAGAAGATTTATGTCATCCTATTTGATAGTTGTAGTGTTGGATCCCGTTACCGGAACCCAACCTCTTAACATACATACCTTCATACTAGAGCGTGGTACTCCGAAATCTCTTCTTTCTCTGATACCGAACATGCTGGCCCCGTTGCGGTTGAATCGCAAAACATGCGCGTACTATTGCTCGTTGTGAGAACGTGGGCATAATCCAATACATTAAAGCTTACAGTCTCATATTGCACTTTACTC
>JANPWU010000003.1:12353407-12366051 GCA_024707465.1 Erythroxylum daphnites
TAGTTTTAAATCAATCAAACCAAACCCCCTTTTAGACTGCTTTATTTGCATAATTCGACTTAGGCTATTCTTAGGATTAATTTACGAAGTGATTCCGTCGAGAGAGACGACCCGAGGTTCAACTTGCTGTAATCTTGGAATTATTTTGTTTTGATCGGTTTCCAAGGTCGATTAAATTAATCGAACGATAGAGCCGCGATCAACTATACAGATGGTCAGATTGCCACGAAGTCTCTGTGATAGACTGGAGAAGTTAATGTGTCAATTCCTGTAGGGCTCGTCTTCTGGTAACAAGAGGATTCACCTGGTGCATTAGGACGACGTGTGTAAACCCAAAGCGATGGGAGGTCTTGGAATTAGAAAAGTTCGAGCAACAAATGATGCCTTTTTATCCAAATTAGGATAGACGTTGATCTCTAAGCCTAATGCTCTTTGGGTACAGATTCTCTTGGCAAAATACAAGTTCGATGCAAACATCCTCCCTACCTCTATTGACACTATAGGCGGCTCTATGATCTAGCAAAGCATCCAAGTTACCTGGCACCTGGTGCTCTAGGGCCTCAAATGGATGTTTGACGATGGCGCTCGAACTAGATTCTAGATGGATCCCTGGGTGGAGGGTGTGGGACCTTTTCTCTCCCACGCTATCACCCCTTTTCCCCCTTATTCAAGTTCCCTTCGTGTTCGAAACTTGGTGGACATAGATGGCAATTGGAATTGGGCAGCACTTCAAGCATACCTCTCATCGATGATTTGCAGATTTATCGCAGGAACTTTCCCCCTGAGGCCCTACCTAGGATAAGATAAGTTAATTTGGGGCAGCTTTGACACGGGGAAATTCACCGTAGCTTCAGCCTACGACAAGCTATTGGAGCATCATGAATACGTTACCGATGGACTTTGGAAGGTTATCTGGCAATGGAAGTGCCTCCAACGCATTCGCTCCTTCTTCTGGCTCCTCGCGCACGATCGGCTCCTCACTAACCAACATCAGGTTTGAAGGCACCTCACCGCTGATGGATCGTGCTCCCACTATGGACTTGAGGAATCCGCACTACATATTATGCAAGACTATGACAAAGCCCAACAAGTGTGGTCCTCCTTTCCCCCTCACTTAGTCAACGATGGATTTTTTATGCTGCCAGCTAGATAGTGGCTCAGGACAAACCTCCTACACCATCGACGCGTCTTTGGACAGGATTGGTCGATTCTTTTTGGAGCTACGTGTTGGCTCCTCTGGAATTGGCGTAATATGACCCTTTTTTATGATCAGTTTACTTGGCCATCCTCACCTCTTTCCCTTCTTGTGTCTTTTGCAGATCAGATTCACCAATCTGCTGTGTGAAGTGGCACACCAGGCACAAGAGAATGCCCTCGCCTCAAACGACACATAGGATGGTGTACACCTCAACTAGGATGGGTCAGGTTAAACATAGATGGCGCGTGCAAATCTTCCTCATCCTTTGCCACAGCAGGAGGTATTCTATGGGACTGTACAGGCAATTGGCTTGGAGGCTTCGTCCAAAATCTCGACTAGTGCTCACCGGTGTCTACCGAACTCTGACATATTTATTTGGCTCATGATCGCATGGAACCTCGGTCAGCGTCTCGCATCGAATTGGAGGCAGACTCAATGGCAGCAATCCATTTCATTTTTCCTCGGCAAGACAGAGCATGATCTCAAATCCCATAGTTTAAGGCATTAATGAACTGCTTACTCGGAACTGGACGATCATCCCTCGACATATCTTTCGTAACAGGTACAGATGTATGGATTGGTTAGCCAACTATTCGGAGAATTTTGACTTAGGAACTTTTTTTCTTGATTCTACACCTATTGGGTGCCACATTATCCTATTGGAGGATATATCAAGAATCTGTTTCCCTTGTCTTATTACGTAGTTTGTTCCTTTCCCTCTTAAAAACAAAAACAGGCTGTCTTCAGGTAAATGAGGACTCCAACATGCACTTAAAATTGAACAGCTCTTAAAACTCTTGCATCCCATATACCCCAGCACAGGCACTTCACCAACCCTACCAACTTTAACACAAAACCAATGCACATAATATAGGTATAAACCAACAAATACCTAATGCAACCTAAATCCTCAACTGGGTTGGCCAAGATTTTGACATTCTTTTCACTCAAACTCTTTTTGGCTATAAAACTACCACCATCGTGATCCCTGATAGCAACCAAGTTCTTTTCTTTAACTGAAACCACTAAGAAGCCAACTTGCTCATTGTAGCTTCCAAGTGGAAAGAACACATATAATTCCCATTTGGGTATTGAAGGAGTTACAGGCAATTGTGGTAAAACATCGAAGCTACGTCGTTGAGCTGTTTGGGGCCAAGTAATGAATAAGTTGAAAAGGAAATAAAGGGGGGATCGGGAAAATCTAAACTAGAAAGGAATCGAGAGAGAGAAAAGTGGAGAGGAGGAGATCCCACCAAAAAGGAGATCCAAATCTCACAATGTCCTCTACCACGTAACGGTCCTAGTTACACTTCATGGGGTGAGAGAGATAGAGATAAAAAGAGCAGTAGAGAGAGGAAAAAATGCAGAAAACCAGGAGAGAGAGACAGAAATGTAGAACCTAGCCTACTTTATAGTTCAGGGTTATTTTTAACTGGTCGGTTTTCCCGTTCAGTTGTTAAAACTAAAAATCGAACCAAAAATCAATTTGATTTGTACTTAATCTAATTAAACTGGTCGAACTATAACATTTACATTATATATAAAGTTACAAGTTTTAATTCTCTTCATATAAAATATTATATTATAATTAATTTAATTTTTAGTTTTAATTTTTAACTTAAAATTATATCCTACTTACCACGAATTAGTAAGAATTATTATTTAAAATATATAATAATAGATTGTAAGGTAATTGAAATTCATTTTTAGGTTAATTTAGAAAATTAACTACTTAATTAAATAATCAAATATTTATTCAATTAATTAAGTACTATTTATCATAATTAAACCAATTAATTAAATATATTTAAATAAATATCAATTATATAAATAAAATTTAATTATAAAATTTAATTATTTTAATGAAATAAAATAATTTTTATTGATAATTTGTTAATAAATATTATATAAGAGATTAAGATAAATTTAATTAATTAAAAATACTTATCTTTAAATTTTATGTAATGTGTAAATATAAGTAATAAAAATATAACTATATTAATATTAATAATTAAATAGTTTTTATTTAAAAGAAAAATTGAAATTAAGAAGTTAAAAAATATATATATATATATATATAAATGAACCGAACGCTTGAGTAAATTAGAAAATGTATTGTTTCTATGTTTTGCTTCCTCTTCGTCCAAATCCCTATTCCTTGAACTCGATAAAGACTTCGGAGCTTGAAAGCTCATCTCAAGACATTAACGACAGTGGCAAAAACCTCAACAAGAAGAGAAGGGTTTTGGCTAAAGACCCAGCTCTAGCATCTGCCATTGGAGCAGGTCCGAAGAAGCCTTTTATCCTTTGTTTGGTTCCTTAATTGCACAAGAGAAAGGAAAGGAAATATTGAGGGGAAAAGAAGAGAAAAGAATGGAAGAGAAATGTGATTTCCTTTCTCTTGTTTGTTTTCTTAATTTATCAAAGGATGGAATTGAATGGAAGAGAATTTTGTAAGACCTTTATGCCCTTGATTATAGAACTTGTTTATCTTTACTTGTTAGATTTAATAAGGATATAATGGTAATTTACTTATAGTAAGGTTATCTTGTCTTCCATTTCCCCTCCTTTCCCACCAATTTGGTGGGAAATGTTTTTAGACCAAATTTATCTCCTATTCCACTCCATTCTTTCCCTTTCCCTTTGCTTAATTTTATCCAAACAATGAAAACCAGGAGAAATGCAATTCCCTTCCTTTCTTTTCCCTTGCTTTCCTTCCATCCAAACAAAGGCTTAGTGTGGGGCAACATAAGTGGGGCGAATAGGCTGCAGAGATTAGAAATCCAGTGACCAAAGTGAGGACAAGTTTGGGTACTTACAACACTCTTGAAGAGGCTGCACGAGTCTTTGAGGTAAAAAGGTGAGAGTACAAAGCTTTGACAGCCTCTGAGAGGAGTAGAACGTGTCATCATCCTCTTCTCCTCCTGCAGATTCAGAGAACAATACGAAGAAGAAGGAGACTGCATCTAATGTTACTGAAAACACTTTTTCACATACTTCCATCATCTTCGGGTACATCTGCATTTAGTGATTGTGTTGGAGATGTCGAGATTCCTAATCTGAGTTTCATTGCCATCCATCTGAAATTGATAAAGATCTCAACTTTGGGTTGGATTTTAGTTGATTGGTTGATGAATTTGGGAGGGTACAGGTTACTATTGTGGAACTGAATCTTTCCAAAAGAGAAATATTAACTTCAACTTTGGTTTCAATAATTTCTTGATTGACCACCTCATTTCTTGATTTGCGCTAACATTTTCTTTAGCACTTGGTATGATTTGAGCAGACAATTTCTTAAATAATTAGGTTTTTACTTTATTTAGACCGGTGCAAATTTGTCCTATTTGAGTTTCTAATTATTGCAGATGTGAATCTCTTCTTTTGATAGTCTATTCCCTGTGAGTGTACTTACGGTTAGCTAATTGTTTCACTACAGCTTCTAAGATTGACAGTGGGTTAATTTTGATGTGGGTTAGGAATGAAAGAAGGCCCTTGGTTGTTTTGGTTACTAACAAAATTGGGTGGGTTTGTCCTAAGTCCATATATAATGTGTGGATAATATTTTCAGCACTCATTATATGTGTTTAAAAAAGGGTCATATTTCTTCTGTATTTGTCTAAGATAACTACCCACAATATTCACATCTTAAACTTGCAAAGAAGGAAATGCATCGGTTATATGAGTAAAATCAGTGCAAATTCTACAAAAGCGAGCTTGGGTATTACCACCAACTACAAGTTTTCACACTAAAATAGTTAAATGAGCTACCTGTTGAGAATTTTCCTTTAATTGATCCTGAATGACATGCATATCTATTTTGTTAACTCCCCTAACTTGATTAATCTCATTTTTAGTTCTAAATTGTCGTAAATTTTTAGCCATATTAGAGATTAATTGCTTAGCTTGTATAGGAGTTTTATCAACTAATGCCCCACGGCTAGTTGCGTTTATCATGTTCCTATCATGTGGTAAAAGTCCCTCATAGAAATATTGGATTAATAATTAGTCACTAATTTGATGATTGAGGCAACTAGCACACAATCTTTTAAATCTATCCCATTATCCATATAATAACTCATTCTTGTTTTGTCTAATTGCATAAATTTATTTCCTAGTAGATCCAGTTTTATTAGTAGGAAAATATTTTTCAAGAAAAGCCTTATGCAATTTTGCCTACATATTTATGGATCTAGGAGGCAAATAATATAATCAATCCTTAGCAAAATCATGCAATAAAAATGGAAAAACACGTAATTTCACTTGTTTTTCATCAATTCCTTCAAGTCTCATAATAGAACAAACAACTAAAATTTCTTTTAAATGTCTATGAGGATCTTCACCTGTGCGTCCATAGAATTTAGACAATAAATTTAAGAAACCTGAATTTAGCTTTAAGGGACTTTCCACGATTGGGAAGATGATGCAAAAAGGCTGATCTTCAAAGTTCAGTTCTGAAAGTTGCTTCAAAGTAGGTCCAACCATTTCTATCATTGTGTCCTCCTTTTCTAATTTGATTTGTAAGTTAGTTTCTTTTCCGTCTCTTAATTTCATTAAAATTGCCTACTCTCTTCTTTACCTATTTTTTTTCAAAATCAAAAGAATTGTTAGTTATGATTAAAATAAATAAAAATGAATGAATAAATAAATAAACAAGTCCTTATTTATTTCAATTTATTAAACAATGTAGTATATGATAAATAAGAGTCATTCTCACAAGAAAGTTAATATACCAAATTCTTTTATTAATTACAATTCTTTTAAAAGAAAATTTCTCGATTGTCACAAACATATATCAATCTATATATTTGTATGAAATATTTATTACATAGTTCTTTTTTTTTAAGATAATACATTAAGCTATGCTATTTTAATAATTGAAAAGAAGTTAAACATACATAATGAAAACACATATAAAGATTTTATCTAATTATATTCATATATAAAATTAACCTTATTAATTAGGAAAAATTTTAAAAACAAAAATAATTACAATTATAGAAACCTATGATCTACACTAAGCTAACATGTAAATAAAAAAGGCAGGTTTCGATTTTGGTGTTTATAATTACAATTACAGAAACCTATGATCTACACTAAGCTAATATGTAAACAAAAAAAGGCCGGGTTTTGATTTTGGTGTTTAGAACGAATCAAATTAAATCAAAGAAATAAAACATAAATGTAACCTAATATTTATAAGTGAACAAGCAAATCTTAAAATTTAATTTAGTCATGCAATTTCAACGTATCTAAGATATTAATAAATTAGTTGTAAAGAATCAACCAACTAATTTATACTTGTTTCTTTTTACTTTTAAAAATTGAACTAGCTAAACACTTCAAACATAAAGAAATGTTATCAACAATCAAAATTTGAATTCGGAATCTGACCATTTTCATAAATTTTAAATTCAGTTGGTCATAAAAAAATCTCAAATAATCAAAACAACGCGTTTAAAATAGAATTCTAACAATTAATCACAAGTAAGTTCGGAAAATCATAAACAAGGAGAATAAAGGATAAGGAAACTCATTGAAGTGCTTCACTTCTAGATCTCGGACGAGCCAAGATCTTCTGCCCATTTTACCTTGTCTCTATCTTGTCCTATGAATCTCAGCCATCCATTTATGTGGGTCCCGTATAAATGGATAGCTGAGATTCATGAGACAGGGTAGGGACAAGATAAAATGGACAAAAGATCCCTTCCAAACTAGCTCTTGTTTAGTAAAAATCCTCCCCTAACCTTAAACCAGCTCAAAATAGGTGAGAATAGGTTGCCATCAACCATTCCTTGGAATGACTTCTCACTCAACTAGCTTGAAAGAGTATCACACCTCTCGGAAACACCTTTCTTTGCGTCTACTTGCTTGATGATTTTCTCTTCCCCGTTGTTTCTTTTTATACCCGCCGAAACAACTCCAACAGCCACATAAAGCTGGATTTTTTAATAAGCTTCCTCTTATCCAACCTCTTCAAAAAGATTTGGATCTTTCGGATGTTTAAGATGAAGATGTATGTTTTCGTTCTTATCTCCGATGGTGCTGCGTGTTATCTTCTACTTCTACTACTGTTGCGTTTTTCTCCTCCTGGACGTTGCATTTTAGGGTGCTCTGTTATCTACTACATTGCTTTCCTAAGCTACAGCATTTGATTTTCTACTGTGTAGTCGTTTTGCTCTTGCTTCTGACACGACCTGCCTTTTTAGACTATGTTGGCACTAGGGAATGAGTAGGCTTAATGTTACCAAAACCCGTAGTAAGCCTAACTTTTCTATATTCTACTGAAAATCCGGCATTACCTATTCGTTTGTCTGATTAATCCATATACCTGCTTAATAGTTTTGAATGAAGTAAAGATCTCAATCTGCAATTCTAACATACATTATCTACTTATAATCTGCCAAACTGTGATCATCTCATATCATCAACTAACATCATTTTCAATAACATAGCATATCCATACATGTATCATGTACATATGATTATGACAAACCATGGAGCAGCTATAAGCATCTGCAATTAACATTATGCCAAAACATTACTTGTCTGTTTATCCAAGCGAGTCTCAAAAGGCTTAGATTTCTCTCTCGTATGATCTGCTAATCCCCTGAAATGATAATAGTGAGAGGTGAGTCTACAACACGACTCAGTGAGATATAAACATGCTACCATGCTTATGAGGCTAGGTAACACAAGGCTAGCTTCACAAGAATGGTCTGTGGTATTCTAAGCAACAATACATGGTATCAATGAATAAACAGGTAGAAATTTCAAATGCGGCAATCACGTGAGTATCAATAATAAATCTCATTATGAATTGTTCTATTTTAAAAAAATGAATTTGGTTTTTGAATTTTTTTCTGGGTTCTGGGTTCTTTTCTGAGTTTTGGGTTCTTTTTGAATTTTGGTTTCTTTCTTTATTAGAGTTCTACAGGATTTCTAATTCTGAGCTTTCTCATTTCTGAGTTCTAATTTTCTGAATTTCTTAGGAAGAGACATAGGCATGTTAGTACGGCATATCTCCCCTTTTCTGATTCTAGACAAGGTTAGCCTAACCCTACCCCTGGAGGCCTGCCCTCTCTAGGTAGGACCCGGATTTAACCCATCACCGGCGGGTTACCTATGTGTACATGGTCTGGTATTATACTCCATCAGCTGGGTATCCTGTGAACTCATCAATCATAGCTAACAAGAAAAACATGATTCATCAAAGAGTTGCAATTAATAGGTTCAACATAACAAGGGAACCAGAAGATGCAAAGAATTTGAATGTCATTTGGTCAATCTGGCATACAACATGCTAGACTCAAACACATGGAATCATATATCAAATAAGTCATACAGATTCGAGAACAATTCAACAAGCCGCAAGATGAAAAAAAAGGATTATTGCATAAGTATAATAGCATGATTATACTCACCTCAACTATCTCAGTGGTTCTGATTTCTTTTCAAATTTTCTTGAACTTGAGAGGTACTAGGTATGACATATAGTTCTATTCCTCGTCTGCTTTCACAAGCTATTGGGTAACATGCATAAAAATTACATATACCCGCATTAGTCATTCTTACATAAATCTCATTTCTTAACACACATCATGTTCTATAATGGTCAAATTGGTTTCAAGTCAGATTTTCCCTTGAAATTAGGAGTCTTGGACTTCATTATATCCAAATTTAGCTCACAATTCTGAATACTTGATTCTTTATATCTTGATTAGCTTAATCTTACTTGAACTTATTTAGTACAAGTCTCATTCATAGAGGCATAACCTTTTCTACATAGGTCCAATGTTTTTCAAAATTTCCATACCTCTACTTAACACATAAATTCACATTTTTTCTTTTATGACCATTTTCTAGTTTAGTCATTAAGGCTTCCAAATATCCCATTTACAGTCAGCCTTAATATTCTGTCATGAGTTGGACCTTCCCGAATAAAATCATTAAAACTTATTCATTTCTAATCCAATTGAGGTGATTCAAATTTCCATTTTTAATAGACTCATATGGTTATCACATGTCCAAAGACGGCTCAAAAATGATGTAATTTGGATTTATTGTGATTTTTATTAAGCTGTCCTATTTCTGTTTTCTTCTGTGTCACTAAAGTTAGTAACACTCTTCACTTATTTAGCCATATTTCACAGAATACTCATCCAATTAACTTTCCTTTTGTACAGAAATTAAATAACAAATTTGGAGCATTTCTTAATAAGAACTCATCATCCAATTCTGACTCTAAAGTCCTCAAACAATTAACTTTCATTTCGTGTTTCAATCCCGCTGGTATTCTGAACCAGTTTCAATTCGGGTCCTATCTCATTTGTTTGGCTCACCCTAAATTCGTATAAAATTTCAGGGATACAGTAGACACCTGTATCTACAACTTCCAAGTTTTGAGTTTCTCCAAATTCACAAACTAAATAGCTCAAACAAATGCATAAGGAGGACCTACGAATCTGTCTCCCTTGGCAGCTTGAACTCCAAAACCCTAGGTTTTGATTTAGCCCCAATTCACCATTAAAATGAAAATTTCCTCATGTTAATTTGTCATTAGACATCAAAGAATAAGAATCCATCATCAAAATCATCAAACCCATAAATTTCATCAAATGGATTTCATAGCCATGGAAAAAAAAGGTGAAAAAATAAATTCTAATCGATAGAATCAAGTGTTGGGATTGAAGCTTACCGTTTTATATTGACTGATTGGCTTGATTCTCCTTCACATTATTGTTACAAAGCTTGTAAAACTTGGAAGAACGCTTCAATGGTGAATTTTCGTAAGTGAGGGAGGAGGAGGAAAACAAAATTTTGTCTTATTTGTAGTTAGCTTCTTTAGAAGCCATTTTGTTCATTATTTATAAAAATGCCACACTTGTACTAGTTCTTTAAAATTTGCTCGTACAATTTCCTGTGATAACCGAAAAAATGTCAAACATCATTAATTTGATGTCACCAAAAATTATTATTCACTGTCCTGGTTTTAATGACATTAGTCTCAAATATCAATTTTTTTTTCGGTGTACCGGGTAAACTAGATACTGGGTGTTACATTCCCCCTTATAAAAATTTGCCCACGAATTTTAGAACTTTACCTTATTGGGGAAACAACTGTGGATATTTGGTTCTCATTGATTCTTCTGTTTCCCATGTACAATCCTCAACTCTTTGATTCCGCCATTGGACTTTAATCATTGGAATCTCTTTATTTCACAATTTTCTAATCTGTCTGTCCATGATGGCAACTGGAGTTTCTTCATAAGAAAGATTTTCTACTATTTCCACTTCTGGGGTTTGTAATACGTGAGAAGGATCTGGAATGTACTTTCTTAACATTGATATATGGAAAACTGGATAGACGTAGCTAAGATGAGGAGGCAAAGCCAACCGATATGACACATTTTTGACCCTTTCAAGGATCTCGAATGGTCCAATATATCTAGGATTTAGCTTCCCTCCCTTTCCAAATCTGACTACACCTTTCATAGGAGAGACTTTTTAGAAAACTTGATCACCTGGTTCATACTGTACATCCCTCCTCTTAGAATCTGTATAACTCTTTTGCCTACTGAAGGCCATTCTTATTCTTTCCTGTATCAGAGGAACTTCTGTAGATGTTTCTTAAATTAGGTCTGGTCCCTCTAACTGTTTCTCTCCTACTTCTGTCTAACATAGTGGAGATCTACACTTTCTGCCATACAATGCCTCGTAAGGTGCCATCCCAATGGTGGAATGGTAGCTGTTGTTGTAAGCAAATTCTATTAAAGGAAAATGACATTCCCAATCTCCACCGAAGTCTAAGACACACATTCTTAACATGTCTTCGAGTGTTTGGATTGTTCTCTCTGATTGCCCATCAGTTTGTGGGTAGAATGCTGTACTAAAATTCAGCTGTGTACCCATGACTTCTTGTAATTTCTGCCAGAATCTAAAAGTGAACTGTGTTCCTTTATCAGAAATAATAGACACTAGCACTCCATGATACTTACACAATTATGTCAACATATAATTAGGCTAATTGAGTTGCACTATAAGTGGTTTTAACTACTATAAAGTGGAATGACTTGGTGAGTCTGTCGACTACAACCCAAATAGAATCATACCCCTTAGGCGTTCTTGGCACTCCAATCACAAAATCCTTGGTAATCCGCTCCCATTTCCACTCGGATAGCGGTAGCTCCTGTAGTAGTCCAGTGGGCTTTTGATGTTCAAATTTGACTTGTTGACAAGTTAAACAAGTGGATACAAACTGGTCTACATCTTTTTTCATGCTTGGCCACCAATACATGCCTTTAACATCATGGTACATCTTGGTAGTTCCAGGATGAACACTATAGAGTGTATAATGTGCCTCATGCATAATTCTTTGTCTTAGCCCATTTATGTCAGGTACACATAACCTGTTACCACATTTCAATACTCCATCCACTATACTGAACTTTGTCACCTTATCATCCTGTACAGTTATTCTCAATTTGGCAAACTTAGGATCATTGTCTTGGCAGTTTTAATCTCATCAATTAAATTGGGTTTCACCTGGAACTGAGCAAGTAATACTTGAGAATCAGATACTTCCAAATGCAATCCAATATTAAATAACCCATTTAAATCTTTAACTAGCTCTTTCTTTTGAATGGTGATATGATACAAACTCCCCATCGATTTTCTGCTCAGGGCATCAGCCACTATATTGGTTTTACCTGGGTGATACAAGATCTGACAATCATAATCCTTCAGTAACTCAATCCACTGTCTCTGTCTCAAATTCAACTCTTTTTGTTGTTAAATGTACTGAAGACTCTTATGATCTGTATATATTTCACTCTTTTCACCATATAAATAGTGTCTCCAAAATTTTAATGCAAAGGTCACGACTGCCATTTCTAGATCATGGGTAGGATAGTTCACTTCATGTTTTCTTAATTGTCTGGAAGCATAGGCAATTACCCTCCCATTCTGCATTAATACACAGCCTAAACCAACTTTGGAGGCATCACAGTATATCACATAATCACCTTGCCCCGAAGGTAATGCTAACACTGGAGCTAATGTGAGACATTCCTTAAACTTTTGGAAACTTTGATCACAGGAATCATCCCATTCAAATCTCACTTGTTTCCGTGTTAACCTCGTCAGTGGAGCAGTTATTTTGGAAAAATCTTTTACAAATCGTCTGTAATAATCGGCCATATCTAAGAAACTTCGTATTTCGGTAACATTAGTAGGTCTAGGCCAATTAGACACTGCTTCCACCTTATGAGGATCTACTTAAATCCCTTCTTTACGAACTATATGACCCAGGAAACCCACTATGTCGAGCCAAAACTCATACTTTGCCAACTTGGCATATAACTAATTATCTCTAAGGATTTGTAACACCATTGCCAAGTGTTTTTCATGTTCTTCTTAGCTCCTGGAATATACCAATATGTCATCAATG